>OX387419.1:2894692-3122192 GCA_947563765.1 Anarsia innoxiella
ATAGCGTCGCTGCTGCGGTACAACCTGCGACTGACGCTGCTCGACCTCTCCAACAACCAGATACAGGTAAATAAATAAATAAATACATACATAAATACATACATACATACATACATACATATACAGGGTGTTAGGAAAAGTATCACTTTCCTTTTAACCAGGTATAGTGTTAGTGATGTAGAACACAAACGCGGCGCGCTCGCTCACTACGGGCGGCGAGCGCGCCCGACCTACTTACTTGCCGAGAGTTGAATGACCTTCGCGTTAGAGCGCGCTATTAATAATGAAATTCTTAATTAAAAATGAGTTCAAAATTATTTTTTTTGTGGATTGTGTTCTACATCACTAACACTATACCTGGGGGCTTAGCACGGCGTGCCGCAACAATTATCTCACGTATGCTGTCATTATCACATTTAAAACTATAGACAGAGACGTAAGCGTGACAAACGCATGACAACGTCTTGTCACGGAGTGCCATGCTAAGCTAGCTGGTTAAAAGGAAAGTGATACTTTTCCTAACACCCTGTATTATCTGTCACGCTACAGAGTCCATGATGTAATCCTACTAATATTATAAATGTCAATGTTTGTGCCGATGGATGGATGGATGTTTGTTACTCTTTCACGCAAAAATTAAACTTAGCAGTATTTTAACTTATACATAAAAATAACACATAGGATATTATTATTTTACGATGTCATGATTTTTTTTCCAAGATATGACAATAAATGCGTACGAAGTCGCGGGCAGCCTCTATCATTTTTATAATATACTCAGTGAACTGAACCTTATCTCCAGGACGTAGGGTGCGGTCACATCTGCGAGGCGCTGTCGGAGCAGTGTGCGCACACGCCGCCCTCCACCAACACGTCGCCGCTGTCGCCGCTACATCACCATTGTAAGCGCTACTTTACAAATATACATAGATAAAGTAATAGGAATTCATAGAAAACATTCTTAAAATTATTAATTAGAAATTTTGTACCGGACCAATGAAGTTTCGATCAGTTCTGACTTGAAAATCTAGCTTCGTTTCGGATACTTAAAAACTGAAACTAAAATTAAAAACTGAAAATTTCTTAATTTCCTGAAAGAAAAAAATAACTGAAAAGTTCTTAATCTTAATTTTCTCACAGATTCATTTCTTTGATTTGATATTGCAATTCAACATTATATTTCAGCTAAGTTCTTATTCAAGAATAACCACAAAAAAAATCACTCAAATTGAGAACCACCTCCATTTTATTCTTTTTGGTAGTTTTTAGTTTTAAGTCGGTTAAAAATTTAAAATTTGTCCCCATTTCACCACCTACAACAATTTAATAGTGATGGGCCGAGTATCAGTTTTACCGAGTAACCGAGTACCGAGTATTACTCGGTTTAAAGTTTACCGAGCCGAGTACTCGGCCGAGTTACTCGGTATAGTTAAAGTAGGTAGAATTTCGCGCGAAGAAGCTCGGGAGCGAGTGGTGATAATGGTGTTAGATCTGTCCCTCCGCATCCCGCTAATTATTCAAAATGAAAACAATAAACCGCAACCGTCAAGTGGCAATTTTTTTTAAAAAAAAACACCTTTATGAATTTTTTTTCTAAATAATTATGATAATAGCAACACACAACATTGCTTCAGCTGGGCAAAGGCCTAAATATGTACCATTAGAAGTAATTAGACTATGATCTACCTAGCAGATCCAATGTGCAAGGTAGATTTATTTGTACCGAGTACTCGGCATTTTTACCGAGTT
This sequence comes from Anarsia innoxiella, assembly GCA_947563765.1. NCBI lineage: Eukaryota > Metazoa > Arthropoda > Insecta > Lepidoptera > Gelechiidae > Anarsia > Anarsia innoxiella. Next base: position 2,896,442 of record OX387419.1, read on the forward strand.
ATTCGGCTGATTACGAGTAGTAAAAAAAGTGCCGAGTACGCCGACTACCGAGTATTAACCGAGTACTCGGCCCGCCTCTACAACTTAACTAACAGATAAACTTATATCTATTTCATAAAACATGACGTTTTAGACAGAGCAAGGGATAAAATATCTGTCAGATAATTTTTATCAGTGAGAGTATCAGTAAGGTTTAATTAAAGAGTCTTTTTTTAATTAATCAGCTGATATTCATTGAACTGTATGGTCAGATTTTGTATTGGTTTCTTTCCAGTGGGTAACTACGAGTCGAGAGGCCTAGCGTTCTTGGTGCTGTGGAACAATCAGCTCACGAGGAACTGTGCTCATCATCTCAGTAAAGCTATGGTATGTTGTATTGAATTTATTTACTTTTTGACACTGTAATAGGATATTAGTTGGTTACATATTATTATGAAAGTATAATGCTTTTACTTAAAATGAATGACCTTCATCATTCATCATTTCATTTAAGAGTCCGACTCTTGTCGGTGGACCATTCGACATTTAGACCCAGAACACACGGTGAAACGCAACTGCAACGCAACTGAAACTGCTAGTTACTTTTGAGTTGCATCGAAGTTTCTGCTCTCTTTTCTGCTCTAAGGAATCTATAGCAGAAACTTCGATGCAACTCAAAAGTTTCAGTTGCGTTGCAGTTGCGTTTCCCCGGGTGTTTTGGCGCTTAGGCCTATCTTCTGCCAGTGCCTTGACTTCTTGATACGACATGACGTTAACTTTCTCTTTCACTTGAGTGAAGTCTTCCTATTAGAATACCTGAAGTCTAAATACCTTATTATTCGTGATATCTTAATCGAATACTATATTAGTCAATTTCATTAGTAATTATATTAGTCAAGCTTCAGTTTGAATTAATATGAGACGCCAATGCAAAGGTTTTTTCGATAGGCGGAATTTTTGAAAAAATAACTTTCCTCTTATTTTGATCAATAAATCCTATAGTTTTTTACTTCAAGAAACTATTGGATGTCATATTCAATGATGTACTTAGGGATCGTTTCACCACTTGCAGATAAAATTTATCTGACAGATAAACCTAGATCTATTTCATAAAACATGATGTTTTAGACAGGTATAAAATATCTGTCAGTGTAATTTTATCTCTAAGTGATGAATCGAGCCCTTTAACACCCCGCAGTCATCGCAATCCCTATGCGTGCTGAACATCGGCCGCAACGCGGTGGGCTCGGAGGGCGTGCGGGCTCTCAGCGGCGCCGCTGGTACCGCGCTGACGTCGCTGGGGCTGCAGTGCGCGCGGCTCGGACCCGACGCTGCTCGTGCGCTGGCTGAACTCGTGCGGCGGACCTCATTGCAGGTACGGTATTCAATATTGTTAATTTTACTAAAGAAATTTATTCTAAAAGCTGGGTATGTGTCAGTTAGGGCCGGCTCACACCTGACGGAGCGCAGCGCAGAGCAGTTTTGATTGTCATATTATTATCGACATTGTTGTAAAAATCAGCCAGCAGCTTAGTTAAAATAGTAACAACTTAGTAACAACCTCGTAATAGCCTAGTAACAACTTAGTAATAGCATAGTAACAACCTGTAGTAACAACAACACAAGTAACAATCATAAATACAGTACGTTGTTAATTCCAGAGACTAGATCTCCGCGACAATAAGCTGGAGGCGGCCGGTCTGCAGGCGATACTCACCGCGCTCAAAGATAACAACACGCTTACGCAGATTGATCTAGACGATCCAGTGGTATGTATTTTATCGATCAATATAGTTTTTATAGTTCGCAGGCTCTTGTAGCATGTTGATAATGTTTTTAAAACTAAGATAGAGTACATACTTTTTTATTATTATGACCGTAGTTAATTCTGTTTCTTTAATACATATTTTGAGACCATTTTGGTATGACCCATTTCTAGTATTCATTTTGGCATGGCAATTTCTAATTTCCATTTTGATATGGCCCATGTCTAGTTTCATATAGATAGGCATAGCCCATTTCTATTTTCCATTTTGGTATATCCCATTTCTAGCGTACATTCTGCCATGGTTTATTTCTTATTTCTATTTTGGCGTAACTAATTTCATGTTTCCATTTTGACCAGAAACATCACTAGTGGTCATTTTGGCATGACACAATTCTTGTTTCCACTCATTCTGACCATATTCTTAGTTAATATTTTCATAATATACTTCTAGGAGCAGCAGTCCGAGAGCGAAGTGAGCCGACTGACGTTTGAGATCCGAGCGCGATGCAGAGACAACGAGCCGTCCGCGCCGCCTCAGGCAGTGCACAGGAAGATCAGCCTCACTTGCCATACAGCTACTTTGGCTAGGGTGAGGCATTTTGTAGATTGAATTAAAAATAAATACGAATCTACCGACACCTCCAAAGCTAAAATCCGTTTAGGCTGTAGGGCGTGCCAAAGAGTTATACATATATACATACAGAAGGAGGGTTATACTTTCGAAAATCATAACCCTCCTTCTGGCGCAATTGGGTCAAAATGAAAAAAATAATAATTTAAACGATCTTTATTTCTTAGGTAACATAGCACTTGAAATATATCAGTGCAATTTTCATTCTTTTTTCACTCATTAGGGAGCTGTAGCCGTAACAGTTGCACGACTGTAAAAAAAAAACATGATGTGTGCGCTCACACTACGATTTTCCTAATAACTGTTTTTTTAGTAACGGTTACAATTCGGAAGTGGTCTCTGCCTACCCTAATGGGAGAGAGGCGTGATGGATATATATGAGTACGTGACTAAACATTACTATTTACATAAGCAATAACAATGTGATTTTTGCGGCTGTTTACTTCTTTGAGTATATAATATATAAGGAGAAGCCATACCGTCTGGATCTGCGTGCCTGGTCTGGCGCAAAATGGCTAACTTTTTGTATGGTTCTTTTTATCGTTTGACAGGTCATCTACCAAGTAAACTATGAGAAAACTTGGCGCAACCTTGACACGCTGTCATAAACTCATTTGTATATGAAAAAAAAATGAGGCCACTCCTTATATTCCTTCCTTATTGGTTTACTTGCAGTCCCCGTGCGCAGCGATGGAGCCGCCCCCTGCGCCCGCGCAGCTCCCCCCGCCGCGCGAGGAGGGGGTGCGGCGCCTGCGCTCCCCGCTGCCCTCCCCCGCGCCCTCCCCCGCCGGCTCCCCCGTACCGCATCAGCAGCCGCACAGCCGGTTCTCTGTATGTATCGCAATAAGGTTTTCACAAATAGAATTTTCACAAAAAGAATATTAACAGTACTAGCAGTATTAAAAGGCTATCCACCCATTTCCGAGTCAGGGCTTTCCGTGTTCATAGTTGTTCGTTTCACTATTAGACGCTCTGACACGGAGCTGTGTGAACAAGTTCATACAATTTGTATGTAACCGATATTTGCCGTGTTCCGTCAGGGACGTGTTCCCGGAAATGTGTGGTTAGCCCTTAAGAGTACTTACAGTGTTAACATTACTAGCAGTCTACTAGCAATATTAACAGTACTAGCAGTATGTAGATTACCGCAGACAGCCCGCGACAACGCACGCATTTGTCGTCTTATCTTGGAAACAACAATAATATCTTAACATAATATAGCCTATGTGTTATTCTGAGGTTCCTACAAGCTACAATATTGTAAAGTTTCATCAAAATTTGTTCAGCGGTTTTTGCGTGAAAGAGTAAGAATAGGATCTAACCTAAGATCTAACCCTAGTTATTTCATAATGTGCAGGTAACCCGCGTGACTCCAGAGCGGGAGTGCCCCCCTCCGCCCTCCCCCGGCGCCTCCAGGTTCAGAGTCGTACAGGTACGTTAACCTTTTTTATCGTATTTCTAAGGTATATCGAAACGCTATTCAAGATATAGGGGCCGTTCAAGTATTACGTAAGCACTATGGGGGGGCGGGGGGGTATTTGCTTTGCTTATTTTGGATGACATGGGGGGTAGGGGAGTCTAGATGATGATTACGTCATCGGTAGTTATTTACTTTTTAACACGAATGGCAACCCTCACATTGTCTTTGCTTGAAAACAAAACGCATTTTCGGGGATTCCCGCAAATAATGCATACGTTTAGGCACTGTATCAGTAAAATCTAATCTATCCTAATTTTATTTTCTTATTTTTAAAATTATAATTATAATATTTAAAAAAAAAAACAATATATTAATTGAAAAATGTTTACGTAAGCATGGGGGAGGGGGTAAGAGCTTTGCTTACTTTTGCTGACAAGGGGGATGGGGGGGTTAATAATTGTAATAAATCTGCTTACGTAATACTTGAACGGCCCCATATCTAATGCACACAAAATTCATTGTCTAGTCTAGGGGTCCTCATTTTTTTTGCCAAGAATCCCCAAATTAATTATACTTTTCCTAGCGGAACCCTACATGATAGCTGGAACGCTCTGCACCTCACTCGTGCGTAAACAAGTCACGGTTTTCACCACCATTCGGGAACCACTAGTCTAAGACTAGACTGGCGCAGATCGTTGCGAATACAAGTACGTGCCAGATAATCTCTTGGGTTTCAGGCGATGTACGCAGAATCAGCGTCCACATTAATTTGAGTATTTAACTATGCCAGTGAAGTATAATAATTTTAAACCCTGTTTATGACAAAATAATACTTGTTACTAGGTGGCAGAACCCCCACAAATCCAAGTACAGTCAGCGGAGCCGCGTCGCAGCTCATCTCGGTTCTCTGTAACAAGAAACTACGACAGTACGTACGACTGTCCGCCGCCGCCGCCGTCACCGCGACCGAGCAGCGCCGCGGGGCACAGCGAGAGCAGCGACAAGTGTGACAAACGTGTTACTTGTGTGCCTAGTGATAAATCCTGTGAGAAAACTGACGTGAAAGCTAAAAGTGATATTAAAAGTGATGTTAGCGCTAAAAGTGATATCAAAACTGACACTAGTGCAATCAGTGACATCAATAGTGCTCCAAAAACAGACAATGTTGATAAAAAATATAGTGATAAAACTGAAAGTGTGTCTCATTGTGAGACAGTTAATGTAGTAGGTGACGACAAAGTGAAACACACAGAGACGAAAATAGTGAAAAACACAACAGAGTCAACGACGGCTGATAAAGTTGACGTTGAAATACAAGTGACTGTGAAAACTGACAGTGTACTCAATAGTGCTCAACCAAAAGTGAACGTCGACCAAAACGTAAGTGATTTTAGAAATATAGACAACATACAAGTCGATGATAAGAAAAACACGAATGCCATGAAACAAATTGAAGCAATCACTGAAGATCTAGGCATTCTCATTCAAGAAATGAAGGATCTGTCTACCAAAACTGCTGTGCTGAAGAAACATTGCCCAGAAGGAGACGTTAACAGTAAAGTAGATAACGTACCTGCTAATTTTAAACGGGATAACATAGTACTTAAGAAAAATAAAAGTGAATCGAGTCTGGATAGCCCAGATTTGGAAGTCTCCAGACTAATGACTAAGAAGCTAGGTGGGAGTCCGTTTTGTGACAGCAGCAGCTCTTTAGAAATATCTGGAAGCTCAATGGAAAGTCTCGCTGATCCCAACGTACGAACCAAACCGATCATAATACAAGAATCAGTCGAGTCCGACACAGAGCTCGATAGAAGAAAAGACGACCGAGTTATGTTGTCGACGGAAAGCAGTCTTGAATCCAACACCAGTGAGGCAACACCAGTGAACAGCAACTTTTTAAATACATCGGTTAGCTCCAACGAAAGTGTATCACCTATATTATTCGGGAAAACAAAGAAAATACACGATTCCCTATCTAGTCTGGAAGCGAGCGTCAGCTCTTTAGACTCGGCGAGACAGGACAAAGTAATGGTAACATCAGCTGATTCAGGGATAGAATATTCTTTGCAAAATCCATCGGAGACTCGAGATGACACGTCATCCAATGAAGGGACTTTGACAAATAACTCGAGTTTGAAGGAGACTGTGAAAAAGCCAGATATTGCTCAAGATACATTGACGTCATCACCGAAGAGGACGTCAAGTCTGTTAGATGTGCCAGCGATGAAAACGAAGAGTGTGGATCGGATGAGGAAGATATCGTGGGTGGCGCCGTCTTCAAGCTTCAACGTGCCCAAAACCGAACCGGAAAAGGTGGAAATGAAATTGCCATCTCATTTGGAGAAGCTTTTGAGTCTGTTCCAACATCCGACCAGCTTATTCTCCAGAAGTTCAAATGATGAAGAGAAGAAATCTGCTTCTAGCACGCCACCTAGAAAAGACTCGTCTCTTACTAGCTCCTTCTGGTCCTGGGGCAGCACGACAGAGAAAGAGAAAGAGGAGAAAGAAGACGTAGATTCATCAGAAGCTACCGATTCCACTCTATCAGAAAGAATCCAAGTTTCGTTCGTCGATGAGTCGTTTTCTAAAAAACTCGACAGCAAGACACCGTCGACCGACACAGATACTTTGAGTGAGTTCCAATCGTTCCCCATTCAGGGGAACTCAGAGAACAGTGATGCGTCTCAAGTGGATAAAGTAGATAGAGTTACCGATTTAACCACCGACAATTTAGTACAAAAAAGTTTAGTTTTAAGCGTAAATTGTATGGACGATGAAAGCTCGAACGGGAACAAAGACCCGGGAGCGTGTGATATCATAGATCTCATGAAGCCCAACGATTTAAATAAAAACTTCCCGACCGGGGACTCTAATAAGAATACCGGCCAGGAGAATGACAAAGCGGAAGTGGAGAAGGAAGAAACGAAGGAACCTGTGAGACCCAGGTCTTTTGCAGCAGTACTAAAGTCTTCAGGTTCAGAGAATTCGCTCGAGAAACAAACAAGTCCTGAAGGACAGCCAGTGGATAAACTACCGAGCAAAGTAATTCGAGGGATCAAAGAAAATATCAGTCCCGAAAATACTTTGACTTCAAGCATGACTAACACAAAGACGCTAGCTCTGGAACTAACAGAGCGACAGATTAAGAACCAACCTATAGTCAATGCTGTCTGGGAAGTAACATCTAATGTATTCGAGAAAGACGAAGCGAAAGCTCCAATAGCTACAATAGAAGAAACGTGTGATGAAATGGCTGATAACAATGTCCAATTAGACTACATAGATGATATAAAATTCATAGACGAGAAAAATATCTCAGCAGATAGCGGAGTGACGTCTCTCGAAGAGCTTGAAGAAAAGAAAGAAGCGAAAACGAGAGAAATGGAAGCCGTAGATTTAGGGAAAGACGCGCTATCGTACTTAATATATGAGAATCAAGATTTCGAGCCAGACGCTGAACAAAATGTAGCAAATGTTGTCCAAGAGGGTTCTCTAGCTCAGGAGTTGAAAGAAGCTGAAATTAAAGAGAAATTGCTGGATTTATCGCCCGAGTTAGTTATAGACGAAGCGATAGAGTTACCTGAAGTGTTTGTAGCTAAAGATTTGAAAGGATTACGGACGTCACCAGTGATACCGGAACGAGCGAAGATAAAGAAAGCGAATTCATTAGAGGACTTATCCCAATCAGATGATAGTCCGAAGACCAAAACTATAGCGTTCAAGATACCAGAGACAGTGCCAAGAGATATACCGGAAAGACGAACTAAATTACGCTCACGAAGTGGTTCCAGTCCGAAATCTTTACCGGAATGTCTAAACAAACCGTGTCCGTTAACAAAATTGGATTCTATTAAGAAGAAAAAGAAAGTTTCGTCTTTGGGGAAGATGGCTAAAGACTCTTTATTAGCTTTGAACATGACGGATGAAGAAATAGCTGAATTTAGAAGATCTTACAAACTGACTTCGGTTGAAAGTTTGCGATCTTTGGAATCGGTGTCCGAAGACGCAAATTCTCAAAGCGGGACATCCTTAGACTCGAGATGTAGATCCTGCCTCAGGACGTCACAAGAAAGTCTCATGTCATTAGATTCTATAACGGAAGACTGCAGATGTACAGACGAATGCGACAAGGAGAAACCTGGGAGATCTGTCAGATAAAGCACAATGCAATAACTTGGCCCAAAAGAAAACTACAAACAAAACATAATTCCAGAGTGGACCTAGACTGCCACGACATTATATTATATCGAGTCAAAAAAATCGGGAGGAAAAAGATTTTTGTTTTTTTGGGCCCAGAAATATTATTTGACAGAATTGACAGAAGTTTTGGTAAATAGTCACGTAAAATAAAACATGACATTTTGGAAAGATTACGTACCGATTACAATAAGCCAGAGTATCAGATGATGCAGGAAGTAGTTTCATATCTGTTGACTGTATTTTACAGCTATCAATATATGAAACCTACATTAACGTATGTACTTTAATAGATTTTTGTCTACTTTTAAATATTTATGAATATATTAATTAGGCTGTTGGTTAATACATATACTAAAAAATATTACAAACATTTATTCAATGGGGAATACCTCCTTTAGAAGCTCTGTTTTTTTGCCAATAGTCTTTTTAAATAGGTACAATAAAAAGGACATAATAACAAACATTCAATTTTGAATTCAATTATGTGTACACTAAGCCCCTTATTACAAAACGAGTTTATAAGATAGTTCTAGGACTAATGTCATTTTTTGACGTTGCGTAAAACTCGTTTTGTAATAAAGGGGCATAGTTTTGTACATTCTTAAAAGTATACAGTACTATGTATACGCGATTTATTATTTTGTAATGTATTCTATCTGTACGTACATACGTTCCAAAATCTTTTGTAAATACATTCTCTATTGTATTGATACTCTATGATGATTACTAAAGTCAGAACGGTCTGTCTACACACATCCGTGCCGTGTCAGGGAAAAATATCATTCCATACATTTTCTATGGATTCGTTCACAAAAGTTGCCATGACGACGTATTTTATTCCCTCCTGACAGGCCACGGCTTGGTCACATCCCGGGCACAGCTCGGATGTGTGTAGATATACCTTAACGGGACACGGCCATACTTAAACAAGTGATAGAAAAACACTTCATTTAAGTACATAACATTTGAAAATCGTTTAATATGGACTAATATATAAACAATTATATTATATAATATATCAGATTGGAAATATAATTGAGAGTTTATATTAAATATAACATTATTATATAATGTTTAATATATCAAATTGATATATTAAATATATATTCATATTTGTTAGAAATGTAAAGAAAATGGTACGTAGTGTTTAACGTGATAAATATTTAGTGTTTTTTTTTTCAAAAATAAATTATATTTAGATGCAAGTGCTGTGTTTATTTAGATGTGTTTGATTGAAGTGTACATTGACATATTTCTTACCATAAAAATATATAAAAATAAGTACTTAATTGACGTATTTCTACGCAAAAAATTTTGAATAAAAAAGAAAATAAGAATTCGTAAAAGTAAACTCAAAAATACATTTTAATCAAACACATCTTTATTACTTTGACCAGTTTTGAAATACTTAAATATATTGAAATTAATTGATATGAAAACACCAAATTATAAATAGAAACCAAATTCCTTTGAAAAGTGACTTAAGGGGTGAATCTACTCAAGATTATTCTCCTCATACAAAAAAAAAAAATCACATTTTACCCCGAGAATGGCGTTTATTTTAAGCTAAATCTATAAACACATGAATTATATGCTATATTATATTAAAGACACGTTAAAGAATTTAATATTTTAGAAAATATTGGCAAATATAAAAATTTGGGTGTTGCTGATAATGACGGATGTTGCCGACAGTGACGAATGTAATGACGGAATGTTACCGACAGTGACGTTTGAGTTATATTATTGATGTAAATATTTATTCTCAAATACTTTTTTATTTGTATTTTAACTACAACTTAATTACCGTTAACATGCAATCCATTAAAAATTAGCTAAGACGGCTAGGTCAAAAGCCCACCCTGAATCGCACCTGATGCAAAAGTGGCTATGACACTAGCAGCATTCCCACACTGAATAGCGAGGAAAAAAGGTTAGTCGGGACCATTGCGCAGTAAAATTCTACGCAAGGGTCCCGACTATTGTTTTTTAGGCGCTTCCCTAGTTCACGCATCAAACTCTTAGCTTCCGTACACCAAGTCCCGCTTTCCTCCACTACGACGGGAACAAAGAGGTACTTACCTCGTCTTAGAAGGGAGCATATTTAGCATGCTTTTGTATGGCAGCTCCTTCTGCTGCTGCACTAGCTGCCCTACATATACAAGGCAGGAGGGACATGGCGAAGGTACTTATGCAAGTTGCATCCTAAACTAGACAGCGTCCCCTTTCCCGAGAGATGAGGATTAATCAATCAGTCCTCTTGCCATTTGTGTGATTTAGGCTTGGCGGTTCCGGGGTCGCCGCTCAACCTCGTTAAGCATATTTTATAGTGACGAGGAAATCTTCTAGCTGACTTGACACAACTCAACCCTTGATGTCCCAAAGAGTCCGCAATCGTACCACAAACGCGACAATCCAACCGCAGATAAATTACTATCCTCAATGAGCTCGTTGATTACAGCGCCCAAATACGGCCAGACTCTGGGCTTGATGCCGCCTCAAGCATAGCCAGATTCCTACCCACAGCCGCTTCATTAGAATCCGGCTGCTTGCTTTGTACATGTGATCGTGCCAAGAGCGCTGGACACCTTTGTCCCTTGGCTGCTCAAGACACACAGTTGCCCAAACATTTAAAGCCTCCGCCGTATATAACTAATAAGAAGATTGCCACCTTGGACATGAAGTTTTTAAGCGACTCAACCGTTAACCTCTTGGGAGGAGGTTAAAACGCCGATATATTGATATCCTGCATTCTTCTAACACCCAATCTGCCGTAGCGGATGATAACGAAGTCTGCTGTCATTGAGCCTCATTAAGTTTTACATTGAGAATCGTCTCCAATGTCACCTTGAAGTCTTCGCCGATTTTAGACATTTCATTGACATTTCATAAAAACCAAGTCGGAGACGTTCTCATATTATACACCAGTGTTGGGACATATAGGCAACTACGGAAGAGTGTTAAGGCCACATGGGCAGGCAGCTGCTTCAGATGCTGGCGCGCCCGGCAGATTATTTCGTTTTTTAAGTTAAGGCAGCTGGAATAGCATCATGAAGAATGGGAGCCTCCAGGAGTGCGGGCTGCCATTTTTCTGCCGGTTCAACATTTGCAAATGATGTAGCACGCCCTGTATATGAAAAACATGCTTTTTAATGATAATCGTACATCAAAATAATTTATTGCCATCAGTCGTTTTCTATACAAATAATCATTATTGGTAACAAACGTCATTGTTTTCTACACAAATAATCATTATTGGTGACAGATGTCATCGTCGTCAGACACAATGTTGGCAATAATGATGTTACTAACAATGACGAATTTTGGAAAAATCGCTGCTATTGGCAAAATAGGTTATTAAATTATGAAACAAACATTACACGTTATCTGTTTCCCTAATAAGTTCGCCATGGTAAATAAATAAAGAGTTTACCATGCATTATATTTAAAATACAGCAAAAGAAACCAATGACGACGTGGCATGAATATCTTTGGAGAACGATATTCAATTAATTATCATTGGAAAAATTGGCGTCCGTTCACTATGACGAGTGGTGTTCGACTTAGGTACGAGGGGGCTGCGACTTTTAAGTTAGACGTGACGCTTCGGGTGCTTTCCGTTTTTTTTTAATCATGCTAAGTAAACGTGTTACCAATAATGACGAATATTTTTTGAACATTGTTTGAACTAATTTTTAATTAACTTACCACCTACTTTTTAAATTTATTTTCTTTAAAATATCTTGCCTGTTTAACGATAAATAATATATTCCTAGACAGGATTACTCTATTATTAATAATATTTTCACTATGATATAAAATATCGAAAATCATGTAAAGGCGACACCTAAAATATCGTGGTTTTCTAGCGTTTTTTTCTAATAGCTTGTTTTTCTGCTATTCAATCACTGAACGGTTTTGATAACTTTTTACTTCATTTATTTAGGTAGTAGAATAACTATAAAAAGTTTTGAATTTCTTTTACAATTATGAATGATAGGGCGAGACATAAATTTTCGACCTCTTGAAGATCCACCCTAAGGCATGTTTACTTCGGCACTTTTGTTTCTTAAAAAATAAAATTGTAAGTGAGCTCATTTGAATTAGATAAAAATATTTAAATTAAGAATACACAACTGTCTGTTTAATTTACTTATATTATCTTTTTAATCTAATCTATTATTTTCTTTTTCAGTTTCTAGTCTCTGATTTATTTTTAAACAAATAAATGAAAACGTATTATAATCTATTCTCGAAATTAATATTTCATTTCAGTTTCAAATAAATTATTTTATATGTCGTTGCAAGTAAAAATGTCGTAAGTCACATCCAATTTTTCTATTGAAACGTTAAAGGTGTTTTTTATGTCTCGTCGTATATTACCAACTATTATATACAGGGTGTAACAGAAAGGGGGTATAATGCCGAAACACAGCAATAGTTCCCATGAAACTGAACAACTTTCCCCAAGGAACATGGGTCGTAACTCGAAAAAAATTTTGGGTCGTCCATACTTACTCGGTCAGCTGATCGAGCATTTTGTATGGGGAGGCGAATTTTTTTTTTCGAGTTTCTACCCATGTTCCTTGGGGCAAATTGTTCAGGTTCATGACGACTATCGCTGTTTTTCGGCTTTATACCCCCTTTCTGTTACACCCAGTACATGTAGCTTTAACATACACTCTGTTATCTCATGTCATTCTGTCCTTATCACATTCGAACCTTAGACAGAGACAAAACCGTGACAAAGTTGTCACGACGGCGTTAAGCGTACATTTATTTCAAAGAATAATACACATAAAATGTTAATTACAAAATTTGCTGATAACATCTTTGAAAATGTGTTGTCAACATTTTTAAAAATACATAAATACTTTTTAAATTCAATCCTTTTTTTGGGTTGATGTACGGTCGAGAGCACATAAATATTTACACAGTGACACCTTATTTCATTGTTGCATAAGGGTGATTTTGTAATAATTGTCCTGCACTCGACTGTACACTTCTAAAATTTTAGTACCATAAATAATAAAGGTTCTTGTTTTAATTACATTAAATTAAGAATACCCAAATGTAAAAGTATTTATTTACCTTCGACAAATCCATACCTTCATTGTAAAGACCAAAATATAAATAAACGAATTTTTTTTGTAATATTTCGTCTAAATGTACATAAAAAAGCTTTGTACGTCAGTTGATTTTAAATTGTGGTGTTTCTATAAAAAAGTAAAATTTAAAATAAGTATTAAAAATTTATAAAAATAAGATTTTTGGCTTTTGTACCTATAAATGTGAGGAATAAAAGAATTTTCTCTAAATAATTACTTATCTAACATGTTTACGCGGTTTAAAAAAAGTTCTAGTTAAAAAAAAAGTTTGTATACTTTTTAAAAGTACTTACGAGTTGTAAATATTGGCTTTGCATTGTTTCTAATTTGTATATAGTAGAAATTTTTTATATTCAGGACAGATGAGGTAAGTACGACAATGGGGTAAGAAAATGAAAATGAAAAGTGTTTTATTCAAAAATAGGCAAAATTCATTACACTTTTTTGATGTCACTTTTTTAATCTAAAACTACTGCCGAATTATACTTATTGGTAGATAAGGGTTGGGGCCCTAGTCTGCATATTTAAAATAGCCTCAGTTGTGTGTCGGCAGAGTGTCAATGGCATTTTTTAACACATTTGGTATTCTGCTGAACAATGGACTGATTGCGACCAAATGTCTCAAAAAATGCCATTGATACTGTCGACATACAACTGAAAATTATTGTTAAGACTTGTGCCCGAGGTCGCTTACAAGCAATCATTTATTCCCGGTTTACAGCGTTATTAAAACTAATAAGTCTTGAAATTATAGTGAAAAACTGGAATTTTATTCAGTATGTACCGAACACACGAGGACGCTTAGTGTTGCCACAAATAAAACATTAAAAAAATACTGAATTTAATTCATAACAAGATATATTCCGAGTTTTCTATGGTTATAGTTACCTACTTTAATGTTTATAGTTAATTTTTTTTACTAAAAACTTCGACAAAATGCCTGAAAATTTGTGGTGTGATGAAACTGTTATTCCATTGTGTGTCTTACCTCATTTCTCTTTAAACGCAAGTTTTGACATTTTATACTTTTAACCTTTCTAATGGCTCATTTTTAAAATGTCATTGAAGTTAATCGATTTCGGCTAAAAAAACTTTGTATGATACCTACATACTTACTTACATATATAGTCACGCATGTATCCTTACTCCTGAAGACATAGTAAATTGATTTGATTAGTAGAATAATATACTCTGTTAACAATCAATCGCATTTAAAGAGTAACAGCTTAAACAGAGCTACAAGGATCTATTGGCACTTGAGTGACATTGTCAGGAGGGCGTGGGTGGTGAATAAATAACATCAAAATAATGACAATTTACAAGATGATATCGTTAGTTCCGATTTCCGCCACGTGCCAAAAGATCCTTGTAGAACTGTACGCGTCACAATTATCTTGCGTCATTTGTCACATTGTAAGAAGGAGCAAAAGAAAACAGTGACAAAGTCACGGCGCAAAATCTAAGGCATATAAAAAGCCTTTAATTAATAAATATTATTAATATAATATAGATAAAGTTGTTTAAATTTACATATATTTAACCCCTCCCAGCCCATTTATACATGTCTCAGCCAATACTGAAAAAAAAGAGCCAAAAATGCCAAAAATGAGCCATTTGAAAGTACAATTACATAATACAGTTACTTATAAGTGACGGTTAACATTTTGAGCGATGACTACCCACAGAATTGATATCATCAATTAAGCTCAAGAAGTTATCCGAAACCTATATCTAACTTTGTAAAGATACAGTGGAATGCATACCAAGGTTGACACTACTGAATTAAAGCATAGCTGTTATGTCAACTTGTATGTGTATTTTACTGTACCTCGTTCAAGAAAGTTGGGACTTTATTGTACGTAATGATCATCATATTTACTTGTTTACATCCCAAATTAATTAATTACACAAGATGTTTTTGAACTTCGCCTCGAAATCAAATAGATCCAATCTATAGAAAAAAACTGAATAACTAATAAACAAAAAATGTGGAAAATTTAAATTTTGAATTGCCATACAAGAAGACTAGTCACAGCGAAGTATCTCACATACATTACACCAGTATCGTAGTGTGCGATACATTCAAATGTATGTGAGATACTTCGCGGTGACTAGTCTTAGAGACTTGCAGGATACTTGAATCGCCTCGAAGTATCGTAATGGGAGAAGAGGTTAAGTGATTTGATTTTTTTAAAAGTTCAAAAACATCATGTTTAAATGTGACTAGAATGTCACAAATGCAATGTCAAGACGGCTTTAAGACTTAATTTCTTGCCCAACGTTGGGAGGAAGAGATGGGATTTTTTTTATTGTAAAAAAGAGACTTTACATGTACCTATGTACACTCGACAAAGTTGTCAGGGTATCACCCAACATAAGCAAATATTGAACTATCTATAAGTCTAAACTTAGCTGAGCATTTCTATTCGTCAAGCGGTAGTGTGTGTGCGCTAATCGTTTACGCCTCCTCGTTTGCAAAAAGTTTTCTGATCTGTGGCAAAACGTATTCTTTATTGCTTCAAGACAGATTCATATAGATAATTTCGCCCAGACAAGTAAGCCGCTCACTAGCGCAATGGTAGTGTAGCGGGATAGCAGCAAATGAATGTAATAAAGAAGACACGAGTTCGAATCCTGTCTCGCGGTTGAGTGTTTATAATATTTATTGTGTATTTTTATTTATAATTATTGTCTACTTTTACTGAGTGTTGTTACTACTTTGCATTGGACTTATGAGTTAGGTATGTTATGATGATACTCAAGTTAAAAGGAGCAAGCATTAAATAAAAGGCGTCTATAGGTAGGTAGATTGCTTTCAATGATTTATTGTAAGAATCAAAGCGAAACATTAAAATAAATTTATCAGATATGAATTTGACAAGGCTGTATAAAGTCAATATAATGTGTAAAAATAAATAATCAACATTTTAAGGAGGTAGGGGGAGTCGGGGCACATTGATACTCGGGGCACATTGATACAGTACCTGTTTTGAAATACTGAAAAACGATACGCACACGGACACATCATTAGAACGTTCAAGGACATCCACAAGGATGATAGTTGTGACGATGCTTGCCGCTTGTTCGCCGTTTTGCTTTGACAGGCACAAACGTGTTTTTGGGACCGACAACTAAAATTTTAAGAGCAATGTATTTATGTCTCAGCTCCATATTATTAGTTGTTTTCATAGTTTTATTTTACCAAAATTACGTTTATACTTTAACAAATGTTATTTAATATGTTTATTTAATACAATATGGATTTAAAAAATAATAAATTACTTTCGTGATTATAGTCCCTTGGGGCACTATGATACAGTAAAGCGCGGGGCAGAATGATACGTATCAATCTGCCCCGTTAGTGTATTAAAGTACCCCTTTAGTGCATTAAAGTGCCCCGTTAGTATTTTAAAGTAGTCTTAAAAATCTCATTTATTATAGAAAATGGTCCGGACGTTTAAAGTTAAGCAGAGAAATGTGAAAAAATCGTTTAGGATTTTAGTTTTGTGATGTTTTTGATTATGAGTTTTAAGAAAAAGTTCCTATAATTTTGATAGAGGATTTTATTTTGTTATTTCTATATTTCACTATGCCCAATCCTGTAGTACTTTAGGCTGATTACTGAGTAATTATGTTTAATTACATGTTTAAAATCTTGATAAATTCTAACTTTTTGATGACAATTTTATTTCCTAGCTCATTTCATTATTAGGCTGATTGTGATTATCGTTAATACGAATAATAACTAATAAATAATGTGATTTTTCAGATACCAAGCATTATTTGATTTTTATTTGGTCAATTTAAGTAATATTACGATTTATTTTGAAAAAATATTATAATATTTACGGAAATAAAATACGCATCAAGCTGCCCCACTCTCTGTATCAAGGTGCCCCACCGGTGGGGCAGAATGATACAAAATCGATTTTTTATAAAAGTCGCCATAACTTTTTCCCTATTCGTTTCTATCAGCTTTTTTTAAACTTAATTATAAGTTAACATATCAGGCAATGCACCCGGCAAAAAAAATGATCAAATATGTTGACATTTGTGTATTTAAACGGAGTTTGAATTTTTGTGTATCAATGTGCCCCACTTCCCCCTATATAGCATGTATCGGTGATATGAATAAACATGTTATTTATAAAGAAGTTATTTTGAATAAGTAACTTCTAAATTCAATAACAATAACATCTCTCACGCGATAAGTTTACTACCTCTGGGAATCACGGCCTGGTAGTGATTTTAAAGAGTTACCTATCAGTTTTTTTTACAGATTCAGACATTCAATATAACAATAAAATATATTTCATAGCAATTTAGACTGGATATCATAATTAAATTATATACTTAATATAGGTTAATAGCGAGTTGGCGCTCCGTTATTATCTAATACTAGCTGTAATCGATTTCTCATGCTAGAAACCATATTGAAGCACATATCACTACCACGCAATGATTCCCAAGTTGATGTAACAAGGGCCTCTAAATTGGCTTTAGACCTAACTTGCGATGAGTCCCAGTTTAACACCATAAGGCCCCACAAGTTTTCTATAGGATTCAAATCCGGGCTCTTAGAAGGCCATTTAATAACAGTCAGGTTATCTTGGATGTTTAGCCAATCTTTTACTACTTGAGCCCTATGAACAGATGAGTTATCTATCATGCACAAAATAAATATGTTCATTAGGATACGCAATGCGCACAGTTGGCAGCATCACATTCTTTAAAACATCCAAGTAACCTAGACCTGTATTAGTGGCTTCTACTTGAACTAACTCACCGGGACACATCGACGACATCCAACCCCAGAAGCCCAAGGTCACGTGACCACTAGACCTATTTCGAAGGATATTCTTTTCGTGAAATCGCTCACCCGTTTTTCGATACAATATGACACGACCATCCTTGTCAGACCTAAAACATTTTTCGTCACTAAATATAACCACTTTGTTACACCAATCAAAGTCTAAATATTCTTTCGCAAAACGCATTCTTTCTTGTTGATGGCACTCTTTTAAATCAATCTTTCTTGCTGGTTTGCGACATCTTAACCCAGCTGCACGTAAATGGTCGCGCACTGTTTGCAGCGACACATCGTGTTTTGTCGCGGTGGAACGGGTTGTCGCGAAGGGATCTGCAGTGTGGATAGCCACGATATCACGATGCATGGGGTTAGCTTCTGTGAAGGAGTTAGTAGGGCCACGGCGCAGGCTGTCTACATTTCCTGTAGCAGCATGACGATTAATCCACAATCGAACAGCCTTTCTCTGCAGAAGAATAATATAAATGTAATTAACTATTCTTAATTGCTTGGAACAGTATGAGCTTCGGTTACAAATAAGTAATTGTTACTTACCGATATCATTAACCGTCTTGCAATTTCACTAACAGAAACATTCTGCTCGTGCAAAACAACTATTTCTGCACGTTTGAAGAGAGTTAAATGTTCCATATTTGCTTAAAAGAATAGACAAAATATGAAAAGAAGTTTAAAAACGTATCGATAAGGCACGAAGCTCAGTAACGACTAATGACTACCTGTCAATACGTTTAACAAAAGAATTATCAAAATATCTGAGGGTAGTTTTCGTTGACTAGCAATGTTAGTTTGCAAATCATAATTTATCATCACGAGAATATTCCATCTTGCTTCATTGCGATCTTTTTTTTTCATTTTACGTTTTAAAATAAATAAAAAACATAACATTTAACAAATCTGGCTAGCATGATTGGGACTCGAACCTGGGTTCCTTCGATCGATCCATCCATATAGCCCCACCGCTGCCGCTTGACCAAATGTGCCACGGTAGCTGCTTACGAATAGTTTTAAAATTGGCTTCTTATTCAACTTGACAGTGAATGATCTTTTCTGATATTTATTATTTGCTACTACCGACCTTTCTTCAAAATGTTTGACCAATGAGGTCAAAGCAAAGCTCACTCACACTAACGAGCCAAGTTTAGACTTATAGATAGTTCAACATTTGCTTATGTTGGGTGATACCCTGACAACTTTGTCGACTGAGTAGGGCTTTATGATGTCGTGTGATAAATAAATAAATATTATAAATATAAAGTAGATATGGTAATTTCGAATAAATGTACATTAATAATGTAATGTCGGTTTTTTATTTCGCTTTTTAACTGCGTTGAGACCTGTGTGAAGGTGCTGCTGTGATGGCCGGTCATGTCATGCGGATCCTATCAAACTAAGCCTTTCACTTTTCGGTTTCCCATTTACTTACCTTAACTTTGTTCTGGATGTTGCAGGGTCAAATTTTTATTATTTATATATGGATAGCTCTTTTGAAATATTAATTTTATTGTTTGTTTCTGTGTTTATGCCTGAGATTTGTAAAACTTAAATTGAAAAGAGCAACCCTACAGAGTTTCTTGCTAGGTTCTTCTCTAGGGAAAACTGCACTCTTGCGAATCTAGCATTAACTTTAAAAAAGGACCTGTCCTAAGTCAAAACCTACAGGATTAAACGAATTTTCATTGTCATTTAATCGACTTCAAACTAAAATCAGTTCAACAAAGGTGGTTCTTATTTACATTTTTTTTCGTAGAGTTTTACCTATGAACAACTTTCTTATGAATACCTATTTTGCGTTATAAACATAGTGTTTTTACTTAAATTGCGTAATCAATTCTTAAATTTCTGATTAGTACATACGCAATAGAAGTAGGTACCTATAACATAGTAATTAAAAATAATGGTTACCTATTACCCGCTGCACTAATAAAAAATTGCTATTTGACGATGCTTATACAAGTACCTTCTTTATAATACTAAATATCGAATAATTTTTTAAAAAAATATCGATCAAAACGTAATATTAGCAATTAAATCATATTAAAAATGAATGTGTTATTGAAGATTTTTTTCAGTTGGTTTTATTTTGGTAAGTTCAGTTTTGTGTTGAGTTTTGAGACCACGCCCGACTAAATACAATGCCGGTAGTTTAAAATTATTATGTTGCCATGAATGTATTCCCACACTGAGTCGTCCGGACTATTTTATGAAAGTAGATAGGACTATTTTATGATAGTCCGGACGACGCAGTGTGGGAAGGCCTCCAACAAGGTGGACTGACGACTTGGTTAAAGTCGTTGGAAACCGTTGGATGTGGGCAGCGCAAGACCGTTCGTTGTGGAGATCCTTGGGGGAGGCTTTTGTCCAGCAGTGGACGTCCATAAGCTGACATGATGATGAATGTATTTAAAAAAGTTGAGTTATACAATAGGGATAAATGAGTGATGGAAGTGGATGAAGCGAAAGAAGTGTGTTTGGATCGTAGCAAGTGGAAGGAAATGGTCTTTGCCTGCCCCAATGGGAGAGAGATAGAGATGGCTGGCAGGAGTTGGATGCGAGCAGCCGAAGATCAATCTAAGTGGATTGAAGGAGAGGCCTATGTCCAGCAGTGGACTGCAATAGGCTGATGATAATGTAGTAATACTTAACAATGGGCCTCATAAGAAGGCTCAAGGTCACCCAAAGGGCGATGGAGAGAGCTATGCTCGGAGTTTCTCTGCGTAATCACATCAGAAACGATAAGATCCGCAGAAGAACCAAGGTCACTGACATAGCTCGAAGAATCGCAAACCTTAAGTGGCAGTGGGCGGGGCACATTGCTCGTAGAACCGAAGGACGATGGGGCAGAAAGGTTCTCGAGTGGCGACCACGCACCGGACGACGCAGTGTAGGAAGGCCTCCAACAAGGTGGACTGACGACTTGTTTAAAGTAGCTGGAAACCGTTGGATATGGGCAGCGCAAGATCAGTCGTTGTGGAGATCCTTGGGGGAGGCTTTTGTCCAGCAGTGGACGTCCATAAGCTGACATAATGATGATGAATGTAGTAATTATTAGTAGGATTGTTTTTCCAGGCCAGGTGAACGGCGATGCGCTAGTACCAGTAGACTGGGGCAACGCCAAGGGGGAGAACGCTAAACACTCGCGAGTCCGTATCTTCCAAATGATGAGGGGGGTGATCATAGACAACCAGAGGAGGGTCAACGATATACAAAATTACAGGATTATGTACGAGGCGAGTCCACACTACGAGATTGGCTATGTGTTTGGGGAAGTTGTGGAAAGGTAAACATAGGTATCTGCATTAGGCGCGCGATTTGAGTACAGTCAGGGTATGGGTATGAGCTAGGGTAGACAACTAGCCGCGGCTGCCTGTAGTTTAGTGCCAGGCTGACTTTGTACATTTTAGGTCATTCTCCAAAAAAAAAGCTCAAGAAATGACGTTGGTTTTCGAAAAATTTTGAAATTTTTTATTTGATTAGCGTTTTTTTAAATGATTTTATTATTATAGTAGATGTTGATACACAGAATCTAAAATAAAGAACCAATTACATACCTACAAACAACTCATTAAAATACAAATGACGTTACGGACATCTTTCTCCTTTCTGGAAGCTTTTTGAGGAATGACCCTTTGGGCTATCTACACACATTCGGGCCGTGTCCGCGACGTGTCAGGGAAAAAATATCATTCCATACATTTTCTATGGATTCGTTCACACACGTCATGACGACGTATGTTTTTCCGTCCTGACGGGCTACGGCCCGGATATGTGTAGATACTTAGATAGATCTTAATTATCTAGCGCTAATATAATAAATGAAATGTGTTTAATACAGATTTAAGCAGTTTAAACGTTCACTTTGAAGGCGTTAAAGAAAAACAGGGTGTCAGGAAAAGTATCACTTTCCTTTTAACCAGGTATAGTGTTAGTGACGTAGAACACATTCCACGAAAAAAAAATTATTAGCGCGCTCTAACGCAAAGGTCATTCAACTCTCGGCGAGTAAGTAGGGCGCGCAGGGCGCTCGCTCTCTATCTCTCTCTCGCTTTCTACGGGCAGCGAGCGCTTCCGACCTACTTACTCGCCGAGAGTTGAATGACCTTTGCTTTAGAGCGCGCGAATCGCGCGTTTAATAATGTAATTCTTAATTAAAAGTGCAAAAATTTTTTTTTCTGGGTATTTGTTTTACATCACTAACACTATACCTGGTTAAAAGGAAAGTGATACTTTTCCTAACACGCTGTATATTAAATAATATCGCTAGTTAGGTTACATCACTAGCGCATTCATCAGGACTGCATTTACATCTCGCGCCTACTGTAACTAGTAACTTTATTTGTATTTATTTATTGGTTCACCAACAGATTTACAACATAGATCATCGATAGTATCGTACAATATACATAGTATAGTATCGTTCTTATTTTTCGTCACACATGCACGGAAAATGACTCTGCCCTGAATTTAGCTTAAGTGCCGTGTGTTAGATTACCTAGGTACTTAATTAGTATTTAATTTAAGTATCTAATTCGTAATCGACGAATGAAGAATGCTTTTTAAAAATGTATTTTTTTATTTCCTTTTTGATTTGCCTACGAATTAAAGATTATTTGAAACTTCAAATTCCAGGTACAGAAAGCTTGTAGAAATTAACAGGCGATCTTTTAATTGGGAAGTAGACTTCACCAACAGATTATACTACTTGGAGCATGCGCAGAACGTGTATCTAGAGCTGTATCATTTAGGTAACATGCTACACGAAATCATACCCAAATACCAGCATCTTGAAGACTTTATTTATTTGAAAGATGATATGTGGTACATGGAGATGCATGATCAGACGAAATTTAAGCCGGGCTCTCGTAAGTAATGAAACAAGAGACATCAGGTCTATCTACACAGATCCAGGACGTGTCCGGTTGCCATGACGACGAATTTTTTTCCCTCCTGACGGGCCACGGCCCGGACACGTCCCATGCACGGCGTGTCCGGTTGTCATGACGACGAATCGTTTTCGCTCCTGACGGGCCACGGCCAGGTCACGTCCCGGGCACTGTAGACAGACCATAAGGCGCGTATTCGTTGGCAAGTTGTAACTGTAACCGAACAGATACCTAGGTACAGTAGGTAACGAGGTTCTAGTGTGTACGCGTATTACAGTTACCCTTTGATACGCGGCATAAGGGTCTATCTACACAAATCCGGGCCGTGGTCCAGCAGGAGGGAAAACAATACGTCGTCATGACAACGTGTCCGGGTCGTGTCAGGGATAAAATATCATTCCATACATTTTCTATATGGATTCGTTCACACACGTTGTCATGACGACGTATTGTTTTCCCTCCTGACGGGCCACGGCTCGGACACGTTCCGGGCACGGCCCGGATGTGTGGAGATAGACCTTAAACCGACAATCATCGACTCGCTGCGAGCCGCTCGCGTTGCATTCGTCGCAGGCTCGCGAACCACGTAGGTACATAGGTACTGTGTCTTTTTGTTACAGTGCATATACTTAAGCATGTACTAAAGGTTACAGTACTTAAAGTTCAAGCTCGCCAATGAAATGCGTCTTAAAAAGCACCCAGTAAGATCGTGGCAAAATAACCATAGTTTTTCGAAAAACGCTTCATAATTTTATTTAGGCATTTAATTAAAATTTTATGGCGACCCCTTAAAGATCACAAAGTCCCAACCTTAGTTATTTCTTCCTCTGTAATAAAATGTAATTCTGACCAAAGTATACGTTAAAACAGATTTTTTTTTTCTAAATACGTACTTACCTTAAACTTGTTTACATCACACAGGGAAGCCCGTCCGAGTCGACAGGAAACAACGTGAGAAAGAACGCAGGGATCGTTTACTTGAATTAGAGGAAGAACGCAGAGAGAAAGAGAGAGAGAGAAGAGAGATTGAGAAGAAGCAGAGAGAGCAGTTTGGTGGCATCAACGTGAATAAAGTCGAGAAGCATCCTGACGGCGGATATATTCGATACTTCGACATTACTACAGCCAAGAACAACCCGTTCTTGGTACACTACAAATATCACTTCAAGCCGGATGGAGGCATTGATAAATACAGGTTAAACATTTTTAAAGTATCTTCTTTATAATAATTTAATTATAATTTATTTTTTTTATCTTCTCACAATATTTTCCATAATAATAAAAACTTATTTAGTATCTGGAAATTGCATAGTGGAAGATCTGAGGCCCAAGTCTGCTTATTTATAATATCCTCATTTGTGTGTCGGCAGAGTGTCAATGGCATTCTGCAAAACAACGGCTTATACACTGATTGCGACTAAATGTGTCAAAAAATGACATTGACACTGAACAAACAACTGAGAGCATTGAGCCTTGGGCCCCTGATGCCTAAACTAGGCGTTAGTTTAGCCGGCGTTTTAGGTTACTTAATCAATCTGTTTATTCGTTTAACAATCTTCTAAGTTTCAATTCGTTTGTTCATCATTAGGCCGTGGCCCCAGTAGGCAAACTGTTAGCGGCCAACTGAGTGAGCCGCAAATTTGTGGCGAACTGAAAGAGTTAGCTGCAAGCTCAAATCAATGAAATCACCGGTTTTGGTGGGAGTCGGGCGCTGTCTGAGATAGTCAGCGCGCGTAACACTGCAAACTGCGTACAGTGAGCGAAAACTAGCTGACTTTGGACACTCAATTTCAAATATATGGAAGGGCGTACTTAATCGATACGCCGCAAACTAGTCAGCCGCCAACAGTTTGCCTACTGGGGCCACGGCCTTATACCTTAACGCAAGCCCATTAAAATCTTATAAAAAACAAGCCAAGTCTCGATGGAGCTGCCTGTTTAGATATCTCTAAAAAGTAATCAAATCTAGACAAAGTCGTGCCAATTCTAAGGTTTCTCAATGCAATGTATTTATTAGTATACTAGAGGCTGCTCTCGACTTCGTACGCATTTATCGTCAAATCTTTGAAAAAAAAACACAAAATATCTACAAATAATATAGCCTATGTGTTATTCTGATATCTAAGCTTAACATCTGTTCAGTGGTTTTTAAGTGACGTGATGAAGTAACAAACATCCATCCATTGGCATAAACATTGACATTTATAATATTAATAATAGGATGTAAGTTAATGTTGTGTGACTTGGCTGTTGAACATTCTTTATAAGTATGGTTAAGGAGGAAACAGTTGCTCAGTCGGGTACAGTGACTCACCATCGGTTTTTAAAGAAGGAAAAGAGATATGTTCATCTCTTTTGAATTTTTCGGAAGCATTCGGCACGCGCAAGCGCAAGTGCAAAAGAGATGACCGTATCTCTTTTCCTTCTTTAAAAACAGATGGTGAGTAACTGTACCCGACTGAGCAACTGTTTTCTCCTTAACCCTATACCAATTTGTTTTCTTTTTAATTCTTAAAGATACTTACGTATTGTTATATTGTTACAGGTATTACCACGGGAATGTTTCATTTGAGCAGCTGCCTCGTCCAGGATTCAAAGGCTGGCATCTCATATCTGTCAAATCTTACTCTAAACCGAAGTCACCATACCCAATCGATTACGGGTGGTAACATACATAATATATGTCACGTATCCCGTCGAGGTGGACAGAGACCACTTCCCTCCACTTCCCTCCACTTCCTTCGCTTCATCTACATTCTCGAGTGATCATTCAACATTCGAACAATGATTTTTGATCCTGAATGATTTATTAGATATCTATTCCAATAACTTTTAACTAAATTATTCATTTAAATACAGAGAAACGAATGGGTATTGAGTTAGTAGGTACCTACGCTTTTGGTTGCACTGTAATATACAGGGTGTAAGGAAAAGTATCGCTTTCCTTTTAACCAGGTATAGTGTTAGTGATGTAGAACACATTCCACGAAAAAAAAAAAATTTTAACTCATTTTTAATTAAGAGTTTCATTATTAATCGCGCGATTCGCGCGCTCTAACGCAAAGGTCATTCAACTCTCGGCGAGTAAGTAGGTCGGGAGCGCTCGCCGCCCGTAGTAAGCGAGAGAGAGAGAGAGCGAGCGCACCGCGCGCCCGACCTACTTACTCGCCGAAGTTATCTAATTTTTGTTCAAAAAACCTTTCTCAAAGTATCACATGGCAAAGTATGGTATCCAAATTTTCATTTGGCAAAAATTCTTTTTGCAATTTTACAGTTAGCAATACTATTTTCACCAATATATTGTATAACAAATAATTACATTGCAATGTCACATTTTACCGATTATTGTGTAGTCCAATATGGTTTGGCAAATCAATTGAGTCTAATTTGGCTTTATGGTTTGATAAAAACTACATCAACGGCACATGTAGCAGGCAACCAAACTATGCACCAAGTTATTGGAGTTGCCATAATGTGAATTAAATGAACATACCCAGAACTTCAAATTTAGCCAAAGATTAGCACCATAAAATAAATATTAAAATTGATAAGTACCACTCGGGTGTGTGTAGCTTAATTAATACATTGATCAAAAAGTCTATAGCAAATACGGGTGTTAAAGAAGCAATATTATCAGGCACACCACCTCAGGCGAAGAAAAATAAATATTTAGATGAAGACGATTTTGCGAAATAAAGCTGAATATTCCGAGGTTAAATATAAAAATGTAATTATTGTACCTACTTAATTATTGTACTTAACTATTGACTATTGTACCTACTTGATTCCTTAATTATAATAATAATGATTTATATCATACTTTATCAATTTATCACCTATAATAAAATTAAAATTTTAATGAACTTATTTTTGGATTACAATATTTTGCAAAATAAAGAATTTGCTTAATGTATATTTGACTTTATAAAACTAGAGCAAGTAAGAAATTGCTAAATTAATATTTAACCAAGTGATTAAAATGCGAAATATAAATTTTCTAAAGATTCTTTTGGTAAATGAAACTAGTGCTATAAGTTTTTTGGGAAGTAAAAATTGGCGAAAAATATTTTGCCAAACGGAAGGATACCACTCGCCGAGTGTTAAATGAATGACCTTTGCGTTGGAGCGCGCTATTAATAACGAAATTCTTGATGATATTTTTTTTTGTTCGTGAAATTTGTTCTACATCACTAACACTATACCTGGTTAAAAGGAAAGTGATACTTTTCCTAACAACCTGGGTTTTGGTAAAAATAAATTAAACACTTTAGACAAGTGTTTTCGAATGATTTTTTTTCATTGGAATATTTCGAATAGCTTTTTCCTACATTCAAATACATAATTCCTAATACCTACTACTAACCCACCTAAGTATTCGAATGGTCTTTCGAGTCTTTCCACATTGTTTTTTTTTAAATTAAATTGTGCTGTTTAGCAAGGAGTTTTTATTACTTACCTATGTACCTATTTGCCTAAAGGCAATGATATTTTATAAGTACAGATATGTAGATATGTTACCTTCATAGTAATTGACATTTTAAATATGTGCCGAAAAATGATTACAATGACAGCTGATGACTGAGCACTTTAATATGCTTCAAATGTCTTCAGTGCATATAAAATAACATTTTAGTCGCAGAGTGGACACTTTCTTGAAAAGTACCTAATAGTAAGAAATAAAACATCTTGTAAAAGTAAAGAATTTTTATCAAACATTTTTTTTTTAATTGTTAATTGGAGAGTTTTGAATAGAGGTGAGCCGAGTACTCGGTTAATACTCGGTACTCGGCGTACTCGGCACTTTTTTCACTACTCGTAATCGGCCGAATAACTCGGTAAAAATGCCGAGTACTCGGTGCAAATAAATACACATTGCACACTGGGTTTGCTTGGTAGATCATATTCTTATTCCATCTAGCTTTACATTACTTAGGCCTTTGCCTGCTAGCCAGCCAGTTGGGGCAATGTTACAGGTAGCTGTTATCGTAATTATGTAACAGAAAATCACCATCCATCAGCAGTGTTTTTTTTTCTAATATTTTTTTGCCATTTGACGCATGTCCTTTATTGTTTTCATTACGAATTCGTAGGATGCGGAGGGAGGGCTGTAAATCAGTTCGCCCCTGAACTTCACCGTGTACAATTCAACCTACTTTAAGTATAACGAGTAACTCGGCCGAGTACTCGGCTCGGTAAACTTTAAACCGAGTAATACTCGGTACTCGGTTACTCGGTAAAACTGGTACTCGGCCCATCACTAGTTTTGAACATTATGAATTAGTTTTTTCTGAAAAAGAAAATAATATTACTGGGTATTAAAAAAAAAAAAAAAAACACGGATTAATACCGGTACTTAATCGTTTATAATTACATTCATCCATTTTATTATTATTTAAAAGTTTTAATATTTATTACATAAGTCCATTACATAATATACTTACATAGATTAGATAGGTAGCTATCATAAAGAAGAAGTAAATTGAACAACTAAAAATTAGGCATAAATATGCCACCATCAGTCGCATGTGCACTAACTAATCTACTTAAGTCCGTAGAAACTAATCTATGTCCCGCATCCTTATCGCTCTCGCGTCAAAATCAATCGCTCTTTCTCTCTTTATCTCAATTGTGGCGTCTTTGAATCTGTTATCAGATTGTATGGAAAAAAAATGAAATTTATGTAATAAACGTATCATTGCATACTCACGAGTGGTACGAGGTGATTTTTTCACTTTCTTGTCGTAATTGGTGCACTTTCGAAACACGCACAAAGGCATTTTTTATTTATTTAGTCAAATTTTAGTACCTGACAGGAAAGTCATGCTCTTGACTGCCCTTGTCGCAGACTAACTACAAGTTGTCATAATTAGGTCAATTTACAGTCTTCAAAATACGTGCGCATACAACATATCTGCACCTAGTATAATATAATATCATTGCCTAAAGGTGTGCATGATTGTTGCATGCACTGTAAAAGACATTGCAGACGTAGGCGCGTTTGCGGAGCGTACGCGTTTTATTTTCCGCTACCAAACCGCGCGCGTTTTGCACACGTTTTCACACATTACAGATAGGAGCGTAGTAGTAGCAGGAAAGGGCGATGATACGCATCATAGCAAAGAATTGTTTGTTTTTTTTCAATGATTTTACGTAAACTAGTATTAAAAGACTAGCCGTATTAACCAGTCATCTGTGGACTGTCAAAATTTGCAAAATGGCGGATTTGGCGCATCTGTGCAGCTTTCCGAACGTGAGAAAGATAGTGCTCTCAGGTTCTTGGACTATCCGTCAAAACGCGAACGATACGCGAGTAAAACGCGTGGGTGCGTTTTGTAGCTGATAAAAAAACGCGTACGCTCCGCAAACGCGCCTACGTCTGCAAAGTCTCTAACATAAAAACGTAGGGTGTGCACTCGCAGCAGGTTCGCGAACAAAGTAAGTAAACACTATGAGTTTCTTAGTTACAGTGCATGCAACAGTTACAGTTACAGCTAGCTAATAAGTAGGTAGGTACCTTTTTTTTACGTGCGGAAATCCATTATGGATACCCTCCTTCTCGGAGAAAGACGGAGGGTTATGCCGGACTCCCACCGGCTAAAACCCCACGGTGTCCCTTCTTGTCGCTTCAAGACGGGGTTACGGGAAAACTTGCGTATACTTCCGCGACCCCGTCGGCGATGTGTCCGAACCACGAACCCAACCTAATGATAGTAAGTCAACTCGCTTAGGTAAGGTGTGTGTAAACGATAAGAATTTTTTCGTGTCTGCGGCAGACAAGACAAAATCTTCGTTTACACGACAAGAATTTTGTCTATTATACACACGAAAACTTTTCGTGTCTGCCACAGATTTTTTTCGTGCAATGGTCATTCGGGTGTAGGACGCGCAATAAGTCAACTCTGTTAATAATTATCGTTTATTTATTAAAAAAAAATTAACTAATTAAAAAAGAGTAATGATTTTATATTATTATTATAACAAAATTGATGAATTTGATTTAGTAACATCAGGTTTCTTTACCTTCATGTGGCATCCAAAAAACCCCACTTTTGAAGCATTAAACTTTTAAGTACTTATTTTGTCTGATAAACAGCCCAAACATTTAGATTTTTTAAATTATACAATCAGTAGGTATAGGTACTTATATGCACTCCATAGATTTTTACAGATCTTATAAACTACTTAAGTAAATATTTGCGCTAATAGTTCTGTAAATGGTCAATGAAGAACACATGCAGAACTATTACTAGCGATGCTCATTGTATTATTTAAAAAAAAAACAAAATGTTTGCGCTGTCTAACAGACAAAATAAAAGTTTAAAGCTTCAAAATTTAGATTTTTTTTGGACGTCTTACATTAAACTAAATAAACCTGTCACTAAATCAAATTCATTAATTTTGTTATAAGTAATAATATAAAATCATCATTCTTTTTTTTGATAATTATTGATAGGATCTACGCCGAACTATTAGCGCTCATTGTGTAATTAGCTTTGGCTTGAGTATTTAATTAAACGCGGGACGTTCGGTTCGTCCGCGCTCGCAACAGTCGCTTCCTGTCGTTGTACTTAGAGTTGTTGACGACTTCGTAGTCGTAGTCATCCGGCTCTATAGGTGGTTTGGTGGTGGTTGTGAAACGTGGGTCGTCGTCACTGTAGCCGTAGGGGAACGTCGGCAAAGGCTTTTGGTACGGCCTGATCGTGCTCGGAGGCATGTTCATTTCTTCAGGAGGAATCTTTTCCAGCATTTCCACCTACAAGTGGAGATTTTATGGAAAACTTAATAGGCATGATGACTTAAAAAAAAATTTAAGTCCATCACATAGATTATTTTTAAATATTCGGCACGTATTTTTTTCTTTTTTCTCTTAAATTAAAAATAACGATGATACACTGGGTTAAAGTTGCTCGTGACGTCACTCCTCAGTGCGATTTTAACCGAGGAGTGACGTCAATAGGGGTATTGTGTGTAGTGGGGCCACTCCGTAACTTTGATGCTCTGTATCTTTGTATTTATTTATGTATTTGATCAGGTAAAAAATGTATTTCAAATATTTTTTAACAGCCTAGAAGACGGACTAATTATTTTTTGAATTTTTTAATTTAGTCATCATCCCCATTATTTAAATGAAGCCAAATTTTTAGTATTTGTTTTTATATCAGCAACGTTTACGAAAATTTCAACGCTCTAGCCAAATATGTTCATGAGATACCTACAGCCTGGTGACAGAAAGACGGACAAACAGACGGACAGCCGAGCCTTAGTAACAGGGTTCCGTTCCGTTTCACCCTATGAGTACGGAACCCTAAAAAGATTCACTCAGTATTTAACTCTACTGTGGGCTCGAGTAGCGATAAAACTCAACATTTACTCCAGGAAATATTCTAGCACTACTTCCGATCCGAAATTGTATAGTTCCAAAATATAAATAGTAGTACAGCCGTTAAACTATTTCTATAATAGGTAATTCGGATCAGACCAAGCAATCTCGCGAGGCAGATGTTTGTAGGCTCAGGAAAGACTTCGCTGTTCTTTTGGGTAGTTCTAACATGCGCCACATACGTAACAAGATATCGTTTTAGTATCTATACACCAAAGCTTTCATTTGTCAAAAATGTCATATCGAAAATGTTTCAAAATGACGTAAGCCGCCGGGTGGCTTTGGTGTGTAGACACCATTACGATCCGGCTTTGTAGTTTTAACTGTGTACCGTGTGTGTGATAAAAACGTTGCAGTTTTTAAGATTTTTCAAAACATAGTTGATCGGACGTTCTATAAAACTGTCCAGTTGTTAGGAAAAACTGAAGGTGTGTAGCGCCCATTAGTGGCCTCTTTTAATTGGCCAAATGCTTGCCTCGCGAGTCTGTTCGGTTTGTATGGGGTCCATACAGAGCCTCGTTAGGAAAGTTTATACCTACCATAGATGTGACGCCCCACTGTAGCTCTCTAATGAACTCGTAAATAGCGAAGTAGTAAATAGGTCTAATGTCGTCTACATGCGCCCAAAGCGGCCATATGGTGCTTTCTGGCTTCCTGCCAAACTTGGATTCTTGAGTCATCAGCTCTCGGTACACCTGAAACATGGAGAGTATGGGACATTGGCCCTATTGGCTAGAAAATCCAATAGGCGAGACGATAAAAAAAAACCATCACTTGAACTAGACCGGTATAATATTATGTGAGATACTTCGTGATGAGCGAAGACTAGTCATCGAGACTTGAATCGCCTGTTCATGGTGATTCTCGTTATCAAGAGCATCGTTCTTGTCGATTTAGTGCCAAAGCATGTGCCAAATGCAACGGAACTGAAACTGCAAGTTACTTTTGAGTTGCATCTCAATTTCTGCTATAGACTTCCTTAGGAAACCATACACGACGCAACTAGTTTGAAACGTCTCGATTCAGTTGCAACTCAAAAGTAACTAGCAGTTTCAGTTCCGTTGCATTTGCGTTTCAGTGTGTGTTCTGGGTCGTAGTCTACGCCACTCTACTTTATTTTCCACCGTCCGTTAGAGCACCTGTAGGTACGACACAACTTCTATTCCCTCTTTTATTTGATATTTCGATTCGATGTAAGTCCTCTGGTCTCCTTATCTTCCGTTAGTGTGACTCTATTAAGACAAATACAATTACCTCTAGCATTCGTCGGTAGTTCTCACGAATCACACCTGCAAATTAAAAAAATAAAATAAAAAGAAATATACTTATATATTTGATGTGATTGAACCTAGGGCGCTGTAATTTCTTGCCGTTAGGAGGTGTAGTTTTAGATTTAAAAAAAAAAGTCAAAAGGTATATGAATTAAGGTCTATCTAACTTAACAGATCCGAGCCGTGGCCCGTCAGGAGGAAAAACAATACGTTGTCATGACAACCGGACACTCTTCCCTCCTGACGGGCCACGGCCCGGATTTGTGTAGTGTGTGCGCGTGTGTGTGTGTGCGCGCGTGTGTGTGTGTGTGTGTGTGTGTGTGTGTGTGTGTGTGTGTGTCTTTATGTAATGTGTCTTTACCAATTTCCTTAACTTGCTACGACCCAAACATGCCTCTTTCGCTTCATCCACATAGATCAGTCGTTTCATACACGCACGTCGGTTTTGGGTACACCTGACTTTGGTCGTTTATCTATATATATAAAAATGAAACCCGTTTTCCGTTGTCACGGCATCACGCCTGAACGGCTGGACCGATTTGGCTGTTTTTTTTTAAATGTTCATTGAAGTCCAAGGATGGTTCTTACGGGGAGAAAAATTCGAATAATTGCCGGGAAAGTCCTAAAACAGACCTTTTCTTTTTCCCATACAAATGTTTTCTTACTAAAATGTAGAATCAATTTGAACTTTATTCCTACACAATAAAGTTCATTCTAAGACGGGACAAAGTTCGCCGGGACAGCTAGTATAACTATAAATAAATAACAGTCACTATAATTAACGTAAACAGTAATTTACCTATAACCATTCCAACTTCAAAAGCCATCGCGGGCTTGTGCTGATCTCTAACATTCCTAGCTAGTATTTTGTGGTTCGTAGCTTCCTGTAAACATAACATTATAAACTGATTTATATCTAATGAACAGGGGGCCAAGTCTGCTAATTACTAAATGCACCAATAGAATCGCGATAGAAAAGCGAAAGAACATCAGTCGCAAAATTTAACCATTTTGGTATTCTACTAACGGTTTAAGCGACTGCGATTCTACCGAAGTGCGTTCGAACTGCCTTTGAACTACTTTTGATCTATCTCACCAGTGGCAGTTCATAAGTTGGCGAATCGGTATTCTCATCGCAATTTTTTTATAGGCAACCCGATAAGCAGAGCAGAGCTTCTACGACTCGACTGCGATGCGATTGCGTTCGGTAAAACTTTTAGGGTGACTTGCAGGAAAATTGTGCAAAATTCGGATTAGTTAAATCATGATTTTGCTTTAATCGTAGATTAACTTAAACCTAATCATGCATGTCTTGCAGGAACTTTTTTCGTTATCAATTTAACTAAACCGGGATTACAGCGGTAATTCATTCACTATTCACTCTTTTACGTTGCGTTTGAATACTAAAAAATCTTTGACGTAAAAAGCAATGTTGCGGCATGACTTGATCTGACAAAATAAATATTGTCAACATCACGTCAAAAGTGTCAAAAGTTCAAAATATTGTCAATTACTTGTCAGTTACTGAATTGGGTACAATTACGCATGCGCGTGACACCTCGAGTCATTTTAAATTCGGATTAGCGAGTTAAACCGTAGACCAAGGCGGTTTAATTTTGAAGTTTCTTTAAACTGAGCTTTATGCTAAACTTGTGTCCTGCAAGACGCTAAGCTGAGTTTAGGGTAAAGTAGGGCTTAAATCTAGGTTTAAACGCTTCCTGCAAGTGGCCCTTAGTAGAATACCAAATTTGACACAATATAAATCAATTGCAATCGACTATCAAACGGATCGCAAATGCTTAGCTTAAATTAGCAGACATGGACCCAGGAGGGATGTATCCAATGCTATTGTGGTGACTTGTGACATCATGTCACCCTACCAGATGACACAATTTATAATGACACAGTGACTTATAGATGTACGGTACGCCATGAGCAGATATTGTGACAAAGTATTGCATGTGTGGCGTACATGGAACCAAGTCGTCTCGGCTCGACTCGACATACTTGAAGATCTTTGTATCCTGTCTGTCTCATGAATCGTTAAAGGTAGGGCGGTGAAATTTTCACAAATGATTACCGTTGCCGCTATAATAATAAAAAAAAAATAAGGGCCATACAACAAACAAATGTACAAACTTCTCTTTTTTTCTGTATCTAAGTGCTATAATCTTACAATAAACTGTTAAATAAATAAATAAATGTAATTTTTTGGTCGATATCAGTAATAGCTACTGGTTTATAGACATTATCTATTACATGCGTATTAGGCTATTGTTAACCTAGTGAATGATACGAAACCCTTCGCGAGCGAGTCCGACTCGACGACACGACTCGACTGGCCGGTTTTTTACATTATTAGCGCCCTCAGCCGACAACTTTGAATAGTTTACGGAATAAAAAACCACGATGAGTGGGCACAAAGGCTGCGTACTTACCACAAGTAGTTCGTGTATCATTTGGCACACTATTTTCTTGTCTTGGAAATTCGTAAAATCTTGTCCAAAATAATCTTTTGTAGGATAATAAAGAGTCGGGCTACCTGTTACATGTTTGATGTAATTAACGTCCTGTAATTCAAATAAAACAAAACAATTAATGATATAGGCAACAGTGACCTTACGGGCGTACTAATACATAACCTACACATAAATAAATATATTCCCGTAACGCCTCCTTCCCATCGGGGTAGGTAGAGACCGCTTCTCTTCACTTGCTATGATACAAAAACACATTTCTTTCGCTTCGTCCACATTCATCAGGCGCAACGGCGGATCCGGGGGGGGGGGGTCATGGGGGTCATGACCCCCCCTCCCCCTGGGCTGGTGCCAGGACTCAGGTGAACCACTAATTGAACATAATTATTTTATTTATACATTGTAAAGTCCGATAATTTGTGAGCACCTAACCAGTACCTACGGGCCGAAACATATTTCCGAGTTGTGACACCGCAACGCAAAAATAGGCAGTGGCGGTAGAAGCGTGGCAAGCGGCGCAGTCGTTAAAAAAAAGTTAAAAAAAACAGAATAATATCTTCTTGATAACGAAAAAGCAATAAGTTTCGTACAATCAATGACAGATACACGACTATTGGTGGATAAATCCATAATCAAAAATCACGAGGCATTGGCTACCTACCATACGACGATAAAATGCTCCTGTTCGCAACGTCACAACGCCGTAACGCAAACTTCAAGCTTCAAAAAAGCGCCGCCTGCGCACCACTGCTGCCACTGCTGATTTAAACAAACTAAAGCCACCACCGGCCCGGCGGCCTTACTTACCCGAAAATGCTTAAAAATTAGGCCGCGGTTTTTTTGTGGGAACACACAAAAAAACCGCGGCCTAATTTTCTACCAATTCCGCTAAATAAGTTAAGCGACCAAACTATAGCCAACAGATAAATATTCTACAGCAGGGGAGGCTTGTCGACGAAGTGTGCCCATACTTCTACGGGGCCTCTCTGTGCGCGCTTTTGAAGAAGGACGGGGGCGTTAGACCGATTGCTGTTGGTAATACCTTCCGTCGTCTGGTGGCTAAACTTGGATGTAGAGCCGTGAAAGTGGCAATGGCGTGTATGTTGCAACCGCACCAATTGGGGTTTGGAACTACACTTGGCTGCGAGGCGGCCATACACGCGACGCGTATCTTTGCCATGAATCCAACAAACACCTCTTCCGTAATCCTAAAATTGGACATAAAGAACGCGTTTAATAGTGTGGATAGGGGAAGAATGCTGGCGGAGGTTAAGGAGTTCATTCCAGCCCTATTTCCATTCCTTCGCCAGTGTTACGCAAATCCTAGTAATTTATATTTTAGCGGCCAGGAAATCTCATCACAAATGGGTGCTCAACAGGGCGATCCCTTAGGTCCTCTCATTTTTAGTCTAGCAATTAATAAAATTATTGTTTCTCTGAAAGCACCTCTAAACATTTGGTATCTGGATGACGGTACACTAGGGCCCGCCGGAGACCGTGCTGGCAGACGTTGAGGTCCTGATTCCAAAATTAAGGGAGATCGGCCTGGTAGTAAACACCGACAAATGCGAGATATACCCGTGTGGTGGAGCGGCCGAGTCTGAATTGGGGGTTTTCCGGCAGTGTTTTGATGGTATTAAAACCTTGAATAAAACCTCGTTTTCACTGTTAGGGTCCCCTATTTTTGAGGACGCTGTTCCTGCCACTTTAGAGACTAAACGCCAGCTGCTCGTTCGTGCCCACAGCCAATTGAGGTACCTTCCGGCCCACGTCGCTTTTACCCTTTTGCGGAGCTGCTTGTCCTTCCCGAAGATGATGTATGTTATGCGGACTACACCAACCTTTTTGTGCCGTGAAGCCGTAGCGCAGATAGATGACACCTTTAAGTCCAACTTGGAAATTATAACAAACATCAGCTTTACGGACGAGCAGTGGCGGCAGGCATCTCTGCCGGTGCGTCATGGGGGTCTAGGTGTAAGACGGGTGCAGGACATCGGTATACCGGCTTTCTTAGCCTCGTCGCATGGGGTCCTTGATCTAGTCGCTGATATTCTGTCCATTGATGGCGGCGATCTCGAGATTCCTTTCGTGCGGCAGGCTCTGGCTGCTTGGCCCGAAGTTTGTCCTGAGGCAACTCGTCCCAAAAACCCATGTGTGCAACGGCAATGGGACGACCTAAGTGCTGGTGCTGCTGCAAGGGTGCTTCTCCAGGCGGCTTCTAGGGAGGATTTGGCACGGTACATGGCTTCTGCCTGTCCGGAATCTGGCGCCTGGCTTCATGCCCTTCCTTCCCCCCATCTGGGCACCTTACTCGATGATGACTCCTTAAGAGTGGCTGTGGCCTTAAGAATAGGTTGTCATATCTACGAGCCTCATTCTTGCAGATGTGGAGCGTTCGCAGATGCCAAAGGTCACCACGGACTCAGCTGTGGTCGTAGTGCAGGACGCTTTCCTAGACACCACATGCTAAACGACATAATCCGTCGAGCTTTGGTTTCTGCGGACGTACCATGTTTGCTGGAGCCACCTGGTCTGAGCAGGACAGACGGCAAGAGGCCAGATGGGCTCACTTTGGTGCCCTGGGAGAGAGGGAGGTGCCTCCTGTGGGACGCCACCTGCGTGAGCACCTTCGCCGCCTCGCATTTGGCCCGCACTTCTAGGCATGCAGGTTCGGCTGCGGAATTGGCTGCTGTGCAGAAACATCGGAAGTACCAAAATCTGAAAACCTGCTATCACTTTGTGCCCTTTGCCGTCGAATGTTCGGGCGTGTGGTGTGCCGAGGCCAAGACTTTCATAAAGGAGCTGGGGTGCCGCCTTAGGGATCGTAGTTCAGATCCCCGTGTCGAGTCATTTTTGGTGCAACGTATTTCACTGGCCATCCAGCGTGGCAATGCTGCTAGCATTCTCGGCACTTTTCCACCAAATTTGACTCGAGATGGGGATATTTTTTACGATTGTGTGGCCTGATTTTGTATTTTTTCTCTAGTTACAATATATAATGTAAGTTTTGTTAAATGAAGAGGTGCTTCTACAGCAATATGTCACAAATTTGGTATTCTCATAAGTGCCACGATTAATAGTCGATTAGTAGTCTCTAGAGGGCTTTGTCGATGTTGCCAATATTTAATAAAATTATTGTTCGAAGAAATTGATTAACCGATTGATTGATTGATTTTTTCGACCTAGAATAAACTTAGACAGACATACTTTAAAATACAGAATATTTATTTCTATAAGATTTAAATGCATTTTTTGCATAAATTGCACGTTAATTTTCGGAAAAACACCGAAATAGTGTTTGGGTGACCGAACGACTTAACGACGAACGACCGAACGAAATGCCATTAGAGAACTAGTGTCAAATAGCGAAGAGAATACCGTTTGGAACTGCAACTCATGTGACATTGCGGAGTAGAATACCGATTATAGCGTAAAGTAATAAAATGTACGGCCGATCGTTGTCCACTGTCAACTTATCTGTTAAGAGAATACCAAAATGGGTCAAATCATACAATTCACATTCTAGAGAGACACCATTTTTCATTTGGCAATTAGAAGAATACGGCCCCTGTTTGCAGTTACGGTTTCGGCCTTAAAGCCTAGCAAGACGTATCCTCAATCGGAATCGGAATGACTAAACTCTTGTTCTAAGTTGAAAAAATAAAAGACAACGAATATTTTTGTATGGAGCCGAACATATCTACCTAAACTTGCAAGTACATAAAATGTCGCTTTTTGGTGTACACCTCTGAGAGTAGTGCCAATCGATGGAGAAACTAATTACAAACAACAAATACTGATTGCAAAAAAGTCGTATTTTTTTCTCTATTTTTTTGGCAATCACGTAAAAAATATACAGCTTATGATAAATACTGCTTGTCGTAAATCATTATGGCTATTTATGTGAGATATTTCATGCTAAAACACTGAAAGAAAAGTACAGTTGCTTTGTTTAAGTACATTTAACTAACTTGTTTGGAGCAGATTTTGACAGGTGCTGTTGAATCCTAATTATCGACCGCAAAATCACACCAATCAAATTGCCCTCTCATATTGGTCATTTTTAATAAAAAATAATACCCGAGATATTATGTATAATGTGTAACATTTGGTTTTTTTATGGTCTATCTAAACACATCCGGACCGTGTCCGAGACGTGTCAGGGAAAAAATATCATTCCATACATTTTCTATGGATTCGTTCACACACGTTGTAATGACGACGTATTTTTTTCACTCCTGACAGGCCACGGCCCGGTCACGTCCCGGGCACGGCCCGGATGTGTGTAGATATACCTTTAGCAGGTGTTTATACTTACAGTTTTCTCAGTAGTTGTCTTAGAAAACCAGGGTGCTTTAGTAAGTCGTCTTGGAAAATGGTCATCGTAATACTGCCCCGTAATAAATCTTAGGACTGAAAGAATACATCACAGTATTGATTAAACTTAATGCCTACCTACTAGATGGTCCCTTATAAAGGTGTTCGTAATTTTCAGCCTTTGGGTACGGATTCCTAAAAGTTGTTCTCCCAGACTTGGTCCCATAGTTAAAGTTGTTTGTTATTACGACTACATGCAACATAACCCAGTTATTGTTATCTACACACCAAAGCCGCCGGCATGCCGCCGGGCTAGGTCGGCGGCTTTACGTCATACGAATGGCAGCTGTCAAAAAAGCCGGCGGCGGCTTTGGTGTTTAGATACCATAAGATAGTTTAATAGAAATGAACACTTACCAGAAGTATACATTATGATGAACTTTAACATTGTAGAATACAATTTTTAGACGTCCACTTGTTTAAATTAAAACGAAATAGGTACTAATAATAAAACTTATAATTCCTTATTATGTAATAAGGTTTCTACAAACTATCGCATTTCAAGTTTTTATATGATTAATATTTAATTACCCGCCTAATTCAAGAGAAATCGTTTTTTATTACTTTACCAGATTTACATAACCTACGAAATTATTAAGTAGTAGGTACACGTACACGGACTGCTTCAAGCAGTTGACACCCGACAGCCCTACTGCAATGAAAACAAACTACTTACATAAGGCGCGTTTTCATTGGCGGGCTGTAACTGTAACCGAATAATAATAAAATAACGAATAATAACGAACCGAATAGTAACGAGGTTCTAGTGTACCTATATGCATGTTACAGTTCCCTTTGATACGCAAAAAAACAGACAGCCGTCGGCTGCGAGCCGCTCGTGTCTCGTCGTCGCAGGCTCACACCCTATGTTTTTTGTTACAGTCCATGCTACAGTTAAGTACCTACAGCTCGCCAATGACTATGCGCCTTATGGTCAGTCTACACATATCCGGGCCGTGCCCGGGACGTGTCCGGGTCGTGGCCTCTCAGGAGGGAAAACAATACGTCGCCATGAAAACGCGTCCGGTTGTTATGACGACGAATTGTTTTCCCTCCTGACGGGCCACGGCCCGGATATATGCAGATAGACCTTAAGGCATTCTTTGCTATAGACAAGATTGTCGACATTTTAAATATATTGGCACCAATCTACAATGAAAACAAGTTGTTAACACGTCTAATAGGTTTCTATTTATTTGTAGCGTTTTAACAAATTAACATCAAAACAGCAAATGAGGGTGTTTCGGCGTCATAGGCGTTGTAGCGTTATGGAAATCCTCAGTGCTTTTCTTCCTCGCTTTCTTCGCTTCCTCATCCAGCTTCTTCTCCAAACTTCTTATCATGTCTACAATGTGTGTTATCTCTATAGCTAGGTTTGCTATTTGTTCGTACGCGTTTATATGTTCAATTGGCTTCCACTCGTGATATAAACGTTTGAGTGTCAAAGCTATGTCTGTCATTATATTGTATTTGTCTGTGATGTCCCCGAGCAGATACCCTACTTCAAACGACGATGAATTCGTGTAGCTTCTCTTTATTAATTCAGCGCGTTTTACCTGCGGAATAAAATTACATAGAGACATAGGTATCTGTCGGAGCAATTTTTTGAAGCATAGTGTGGCGGGCTCCACCGGCCTACGACGCAGCAATAACGCTGCAGTGACGCACCACTAACGCAACGTGCGTGGGGACGACGATATATCATGCCTCTGTCCCTCGGAGTGCACAGAGATCACTTCCCTCGGTGCCTCGACTTACGATACAAACGATCGAGCACTCAGATGTTTTTGGTTACAATGCATGCAACGGTTACGGTTACAGCTCGCTAATGAGTACGAGCCTAATGGGCTATCTACACACATTCGGGACGTGTCAGGAAAAAAATATCATTCCATACATTTTCTATGGATTCGTTCACAAACGTTGGAATGACGACGCGACGTATTGTTTTTCCACCTGACAGGCCACGGCCCGGATGTGTGTAGATAGACCTTAAAGATTCTGCCGATGTGAAGTGTAGGTATTAAATCTTACTTTAAGGTCGCTGTCTCTAACAGTCTCGTACATAAGTCTGAAGAGCTTCATCTTCATGTTACTGTCATCTGTATCTAACTCCATTCTTCTAGACGGCGGCAGTACGAGAGCTTGGAAACCAACGCGCCGTCCATTCTGTAATGGAAATTATTTATAATTCAATTCAATTATAAACTTAAAAAGTATTACCAATTAATTTTATGTAGCGTCTTTGGTCACAATATACCTATATTACTTTTGTTTTTGGTTGTTCCAAAAACAAATACTTTCTTTTAAATAAGTATTTTTAAAAGAGCCACACTTTGTATAACCACACTGTCTAGCGGCCTTACAGGGACTGCTTGAAACCGCGACCGCGCAGTAAACTCGCACGACTGCTAGAGCATACGGCAGCGGCTTGAAGCACTAGGTAACCTACCTCAGGGTCTAGGACCGAGCTGGTCTTCTCCTCCGTCTTATTTAAGTATTCCTTCAGGATTACAGACTTTAACGCCCAAGACATGTCTTTTAAGATCCCCTTCTGCAGCGGCGGGATGTTTATAGCTTGGGTCGTGGTCGTTGGGGTCGTACCTTGGGTTTAATTGTTTAATAGTTGTTAACAAGTCCATCACAGTTAAGAGTCCGTTCACATTTGCGTTGCGGTGCGTCGCGGCAACGCAGCTAATGTCTTTTTACGTATAAATAATCTTAGGCACCGCCTGCACCGCGCTGTGTGAACCACAGTGTGAACACTAGATTATTTTTGTAGGTTTGTGTATGGAATGACATTAGCTGCGGCGCCGCGCCGCATCGCAGCGCCTGTGTGAACGGGCTAGTGTCTACAGTGTTTAAAGGATCTTTTGGCACGTGGCGGAAATTGGAACTAAAGATATCGTCTTGTAAATTGTCATTATTTTGACGTTATTTATTCACCACCCACACCCTCCTAACAATGTCACTCAAATGCCAATAGATCCTTGTAGCACTGTGCACATCAAAGCCGACGGCAAGGCCAGCGGCCTTCATTTGTCAAAAATGTCATCGAAAATGTTTGAAAATGACTTATGCCGCGGTTTGGTGTGTAGATAGGAAACTTTTTTTGAAGCTAAAAAATAGGTACCTATAAAATGTTTTACGTACCCGTGCATAGTGCGAGTGTTGCTAAATAAAGTAATCCTACTAAATGTTGCAACATAATATTATTTACTAGAGATACTTAAAATTATTCTTAATTTTAGTATTAACGATGAAATTTTAGGTGTAGAGTTATAAAAACGTTATATAAGCAATTAAATTGCTCGTTAATATTTTTTATGAGACATAAAATTATAATTTTATAAATATAAAACTTTATATCCAAAAATTGCGGCTAGTTGCATAACGTAGGTATGAAAAAAAATCCGGTCAAGTGAGAGTCGGACTCGCGCACGAAACGGTTCTGTACCATTACATTGAAAAAATTGCCTGTTATATATCAGACATATATTTAATTTTAATTTTATTTTAAGGAAAATGTACCTATAATTAATATTCTGTGAATACTTATAAACAAGTGTATTCCAGTAGCCATATTGATTTCGATGAACGGTCAGATAGACAGCCGAGTCTTAATACACCTACTTAGGGTAAAACCGGGTAATGCCGGTCAGGAGATAATACCGGTCACTTTACCATTACATACTTAACGGCTAGCTAAACGCACACACACATATAAATTAGGTGGCATGATTGTTCCCGATCCCCCCCCGGTCATCCCCGCTCAGTTTCACTCACACGCCGAACCAGAGTGTACGTTGACAGTTTTTGCGCCATTTTGCAATAATTTTTCGTTAGTTGAAAATAAGAGGTAAGTCTTTAATTTATCCCTTTAAACCAATAATTAATTGATTTCCAAATTACTTAATGATTAACTTTTTAATATTAATTCTCATTTTTGACCGTTGGTTTGTATGTTTTGTAAAAAAATGTGATTTTCTAAAATACTTCCTGTCGTCCAATGCCGGTCAGAGTGACCGGAGTTACCCGCTGCTATAGTTTTCTAAACTATCTTTCTTTTTTTTAAAGTGGCAAACGCTTGTAATAAACTTAGTTTTAGTATTATAGTAGTTATGTACGTATATGTATATTAGTATTCTCAAATAATTTTGATTTTAGATGTCTGGAAGACGCGGGAAGTTGAAATGGGATGAATCCACCTTAGCCAAATCTTTGCGTTTGCTTACAGCAGGAAAATCCATTAGACAAGCGGCCCTAGAAACAGGCATTCCATTTTCAACAACAGATCGGCATAAAACTATGCTGACCGGCATTAGAACCATTGTGACCGCAATTTCCCGCCATGAGGTCTAACGCCGGTCAAAGACATTTTTTTTTCTTATGTTGATTGTTCCTAAAATTTTATTACTATTGATCTCAATTATAGTCATTCGATAGCGAAAAAGGCTATATTTTGTTATCTTAAAGTTTTATAAAGATAAGTTGATTATTTTGTCAGTTATATGTCTTTGTAATTAAGTGACCGACAATACCCGCTCCTACCCTAATATATGGTCCTCTTTTCACGCTTTGGGTACGGAACCCTAAAAATCAATTGTAGGCATAATTTAAACACAAGAAAAAACTAGCGAGATACTTTGTTTTGTACTCCATTATATAATATTTATCTACCTCAGTACATCATAGGAGATGTCATACCGTCTGGAACTGCGTGCCTGGTCTGGCGCAAAATGGCTACCTTTTTGTATGGAATTTCTTATCGTTTGACAGGTCATCTACTTACCAAGAAAACTATTAAAAATTGGCGCCAACCTTGGCACGCTGTTATAAACTCATTTGTATAGGAAAAAAAAATGGGGCAACTCCTTATAATATAATAATATAATATAATTATATTCTATACCTACTCAAAGATCAAAATAGTAATAATGTCGTTTTGACATACGTCATTCTGGACATTTTAGCCTGACTGGGAAGTTTTTACGCTTGTTTTACGTCTCTGTCTGATAGTTTGAAAATAAAACATTTAAGTAACTCATATTAACATATTTATTAATTAATAAAAGAAAGAGGGAGTGATCTTTGGCTACCTCCCCCCCCCCCATTGGGGAAGAGGCGTGATGTAACCGTCACTGTTGTATGCACTGTAACTGTAACCGAAAGACATAATATTCGCAATGTCGCGAACCTGCTGCGAGTGAATACCTTATGAATACAGAATAGTTTTTGGTTACAGTCCATGCAATGGTTAGACCCAGAACACATGGTGAAACGCAACTGCAACGCAACTGAAACTGCTACCTAGTTACTTTTGAGTTGCATCGCAGTGTCTGCTATAGACTTCCTTAGAAAACCACACACGACGCAACTGAAACGAAATTTCGTTTCAACTCAAAAGTAACTCGGAAGTACCTAACTAGCAGTTTTAATTGCGTTGCATTTGCGT
The DNA here is from genome assembly GCA_947563765.1 of Anarsia innoxiella. Classification (NCBI taxonomy): domain Eukaryota; kingdom Metazoa; phylum Arthropoda; class Insecta; order Lepidoptera; family Gelechiidae; genus Anarsia; species Anarsia innoxiella. The sequence continues at coordinate 2,941,219 of OX387419.1, forward strand.
TTCACAGTGTGTTTTGGCGCTTACGGTTAAAGCCCGCTAATGGTATCTACAAACCAAAACCACCGGCCCGGCGACGGCTTAAGTCATTTTAAAACATTTTCGATGAAATTTTTCCATATGCGTATCTGTATATTTTAGTTTAAGTTTTTAGAACTTAATTATTTGTTGTAGACGTCCACTGTTGGACGAAAGCCTCCCAAGGATCTTCACAGCGACCGGTCCTACGCTGCCCACATCCAACGGCTTCCCACGATATCACCAGGGGCCCAACTAGCCACAGCCAGGGTCTGTTAATTTAAAATACAGTTCTACAAGGATCTTTTGGCGCGTGGCAGAAATCGGAACTAACGGGTGTTTCTTCGATTTGGGATTCTTTAGTTGATTCCACTGGTAAAATTTAAATATTATTTTATTTTTAAATTGAGAAATAAATTACAAATTAGAGAGGTCAATAAACAAATATTTTGAGTAGGCACTCATTTCTTATGTATGGATCCAAAGATATTTGATGTTAAAAATTTACGCCCAGGGGAATTAATAATAATGCAATATAAAGTATACAAAAGTTTCAATTTTGTTAAATAAAATTAAAAACAGTTAACGTACCTTCGAATTTAGGCTTTAAAAGGTTATTGGGTATTAATACAAGTTGCTGAGAAGTTGCTAATTCAAAATCTTTAAATAGGTGACCGAGCTTTGAAACGTCCTCCCTTAATGTGGAAAACTGTTTTTTTAATAATATCAAACATTATTACACATAACGCTATTTTTAGAAATCAATATAAACCGTTATTTAAGCAAACTGTATGATTTTATTAGTATGGTCTGGTCATTAAACCAGTGGAATCAAGCCAGTGGAAGCAAGAAATATCGGTTTTTTGTCGTTTTACATAAATTGGATTTAACTAGCGTAATGATGTTTCCAGGCTAAATAATGGGCACCCATGCGCTTATTCATAGCTATATCAAGCTAGTCTTGTAGTACAAAATTAATAAGAAAACATGAACATAGTAATCAATGATCGTACAGAACAAAGCCAGGGGAATCAGATACTTATCTTTGTATTTCGTGAATGGTACAACTTCACGCATAATCTACCCCCTCGATACATAAAATGCATCTCACAGTTTGCGTGAAAATAGGCAGCGCCTATCCAAATGGCTCGACTAGGGTCGGATGCGCGATTTAGTGACGTGCCAAGGTAATCACACTTTAGTGCCGGACAAAATTAAAATGACTCGAGAAATTCAGTTAATTGTAAAATACGTGTAAAATTTATTATGATGCGTAATAATTAACTATTCTATAATAAAATAAAAACATGTATGAATCTTTAAGTATATATGATAAAAAGATTTTTAAGGTTTTCTGAATAAATCGGGAGAGCGGACACGTCAGTGGAATCAATTTTTAGGGCTTTGAACTATTTTTTAAATACCTTTCGATTTGAATTTATGTATTATTTTTATTTTCCCAAGTAGATAACACCTTAATCTATAGTTTAAAATATATTTTATTGACTTTATAATTTGAAACGTAGGATTTAAGCCCCCGGACATCAAAATTATCGATTCTGAAGATTCACCCTAACGATATCATCTTGTAAATTGTCATTATTTTGAGTTATTTTCTTATTCACCACCCACGCCCTCCTGACAACGTCACTCAAGTGCCAATAGATTCTTTTAGCTCTTTAGTCTCAGTTGTAATAATTATTGAGTGTCAATGGTATGTTTTGACACGTTTGGTCGCAATAAGTGGCAAGCTATTTTTTAGTAGAATATCAAATGTGTCAAAAATACCATTGACTCTCATTGTTCAATTTGCCAATTGCCAGAAGCCCAAGTCTGCTAATTTAAAATCGCCTCAGTTGTGTGCCGGCAGAAAGTCAATGGCATTTTTTGACACATTTGGTCGCAATCAGTGTAAGCTATTGTTGTTGCTGTCTACACACCAAAGCCGCCGGCATGCTACCGGGCTAGGCCGGCGGTTTTGCGTCCTACGAATTGCAGCAGTCAAAAAAGCCGGCGGCTTTGGTGTGTAGATACCATTAGTGATATAAAATGTGTCAAAAAATGCCGCTCGGCAGTCTACCTTGTTGGAGGCCTACCCACACTTCATTTATTTGTGATTAATCAAACCACGTATCAATTTCCCATCCATATTCAATAGGCCACCTTCTGGTAGAGTTTGGAGTGATTGTCCGGACACTCATGAGCTTTGACGACAAATACGCATTTATCTTATCCTCCAGTTTATGTTTCTTTTTCTCTCTCTTCTTTTTCGTCGTTCGCAACTTTGGTGGTCCGACTCTAGAAGAAATAAAAGAAAATTCTAAAGGCTGTAAATAGTTTTGATGACGGTATGAAGAACGTTTTGTATAAAGCTGTTTACATTTTGTTGGGTGACGGCGCTTATGTAAAAATGTTGTGATAGAAATCTGGATCGACCACCTACTCGCGACTTCGTACGCATAAGGGCCAAAACATAAATTCACGACACGACTTCGTGCGTCGTAAAACGATACGACACGACACGACGCGACGCGACTCGTGAATTTATGTTTTAGCCCTTAACCGTCTGTTCACAGCCTGTTAATGAATCCAAAAGTACAGTCTGTTAATGAAGAAAAAAAAGAAATGACGGGAAAAACTGGGTATGAAAAGACGCGGACTGTAATGATGTACACACACCGAAGCCGCTCGGGCTAAGACGGCGGCTTTTGACGGCTGACTTAAAACCGCCGGCACGATTTTAAGTAAGTTGGTAAGAAGTATTTTAATAATAAAGAAAAGAATAATGGATACAAAATAAAAATCGAAGAAAATGCAAAAATTAAAAAAAATAGGTCTGACTGAACGGTGACCTATTTTTTAAGCCAAACTCAAAAAATGTTGTTTCTACAAAAAATTACCATAGATAAAGAAGAAAATAAATATACCTACTTATTCAAAAAAAGGTTGCACCGCAACATGCTCTAAAAAAACAAACAAAAAAACCTATTTTAAAGTGGGACCTGCCTTTTAAGTGGCGTCCGCAAGCCATCAGCCACGTGCACAACGCTGTCCCGACCGGGAAACAGCCGCAGCACTCGGCCTCGAGGCCGGACTCCCCTCGGCAGGTCCTTGTCCACGATGAACACTGGCTTCCCAACGTTGATGACAGGTATCTGCCTCTTACCTGGGCCCAAGTCAATTTAAAATAGCCTCAGTTGTGTATCGGCAGAGTGTCAATGGCATTTTTTGACACATTTGGTATTCTGCTAAACAATGGCTTATATATTTGGTATTCTGATAAACGTTTTTTTTTGTACAAAAATGTATATCAATTATTAAAAATATCCTAAGTACCTACCTAGCCCTATCAAAATTTCTTGAAGCAAAAAATAAAAGGTACCTTTGCATAGTGCGAGTGTTGCCAATAAAAGTAATCCTATTAAATGTTGCAACATATTAATTAAATAATTAATATTCACAAGAGATACTTGAAATTACTTTTAATTTTAGTTTTTAAAATGAAATTTTAGTTGCAAAGTTATAAAGCATTATAAGCAATTATAATAGCTTATTAATATTTTTTATGAGACATAAAATTTTAATTTTGTATATCGTAGTTTACACTATTTCTAAAATAGCTGATGAGTTGCATAACGTATGAAAAAAATGTAGTCACATAAAAATACAATAAAACCCTAAGTACTATAATTTTTATCTAACTCAGTAGGTACATCAAAATAGTAATAATATCGTTTTGACATAAGTCATTCTGGTAACTTTAGCCTGACTGGGAAGTTTTTACGTCTCCGTCTGACGCATAGGTGGGACAATCTCCGGATGAGAATAATGACAAAAATTATGCTCATCGTGATTGTGCTTTACGAAAAACTTGTCATCTTGTTACTCGCACCCGTTTTTTGAAAAATGATTTTATTATTGTAAATGTACACAGAATCGCCATAAATCTTCGTGAAATAAAGAACTACAATACATTTTCACAGGATATAAACTAAAAGTGATGATGACGTTTAACGGCCGTAATTTTTTTTCCTTTTTTTTATTTTTTTTTTGTTTAAATGTATATCTAGCAATATAATACCATCGATTTGGGATAGTCTCCCGTAATGGTGGTGTTTTTAGCTGTACTATTGAAATAAATACTTAATCAATTTTTTTTTATGGACATTTTCTGAAGATTGTACTTTATGTGTAATCTGCTAGAGGGAGATGGAAATAAAACATATCACTGAGTTTTATTATAAAATAATAATAGTGGGTTTAATGTTCGCCGTGTTTAATTTCTTGATGGCTGCGTAGAAAGTTTCCTTGCCACTTCTTGATAATTTATTTAGATTTTGTTTCGGTATTAAAATTATTTGCATATCTGGTAGAGCAGCGGCTCGTCGGCGGATTGGATTCTTAACAGAAAAGAAAAACTATGTTTTTACACAGACACACATAGACTAAAAATCTATCTAAACACCTATCCAAAAATCGACAAGAGACCTTTCATTAACCTAATATATGTCATTTTTATTGGAGGTGGCCACGGTTCAACGGTTGAAACGCAAAAGAGGAACCCGTCATGGATGGATGGATGTGATGTTTGTTAGCCCCCATCACCGGCTGGCCGCATAGTGCGTTGCCTCACTACTCTTTCACGCAAAAAAGCTGCGTCCAGATAGACCGCACGGGCTCGCGCGGCAGCCTCGCGAGCCAGATGCTCGGTCAGTCTGGACGTGTTCAGGGCCGTTCGGGCGCACGAATGCTCGCCCAAACGGCCAAGCGGGCGAGCCATCATGCGCCCGAACGGCGCTCAGGGCTGAGGCGTGCGCTGTCAGAGTCCGGTATTCGAACGCGCATGCGTGGCTGCCTCGCGAGGCAAATGCTCGGTCAATGTGGACGTGCTCTAACACATAGGCTAAGTATATCATTTTAATACATCTATCTATCATTTTTTTTTAAAGATGTAGGTAAATGCGAGATAGAATGCATACGTAGTCGCGGGCAGCCTCTATAACTCAATGCTTTAACTTACACTCTCTGGCTGTTTCTTCTTCAGGAAATCTTTAAGAAACAGCAGCTTCACTTGCCAGGAAAAGTCATCCATGATCGACTGCTGGAAGTCTGTCATGTTGGGAGCTGCGTTCCAGCACCAGCTTACAGGGATGGAGACGCCTGCAACCAAAGAATGGAAGGAATTCAGCTGCAGTACAATTTGGTATGTAGGTATCTTTCATATTCTTTCACTTGCGCTTCAATTTCTAATTTACGTTTGTTTGATTTTCAGTAATTTAAAAGTGGTCCACTATAGGAGCATTGCCTGGTCAGGTATTGGTGTATCATGATCGAGATATGGTACATTTTGTTGTTGTGAACCAAACTTCTTTGCCAACTGTACAAAGAGCATCCAACCTAATTGGTATAGTAAAATTTTCTGTATCAATTACACTCAACATCCCCTATTCGAGCTAGTATGGAGAAAAAAGTTGACGGCCACTGATGAAACTTTTCAATCGATAGGGGGATGTTGAGTGTAATTGATACCGAAAATTTTTATTACTTATACCAGACTCCATACAAATATGTTCGATGCCATTTGTTATCAGTGGAGTGAAGTCAACCACGCGTCCAGTCCTATTCTCATTTGAAATGCATACCTAGTAATAATGACTTGTTCGCCGCGCGGTCACTGCTTCAAGCAGTTGGGTTTCAACGGCTTGAAGCAGTCCATACGGCCTTGTACGTAGGGCCTATGCCTGCTAATTTCAATATCCTCAGTTGTGTGTCAGCAGTGTCAATGGCATTTTTTGACACATATGGTATTCTGCTAAACAATGGCTTACACCGCTTACATCATAATGTAGATACCTACTTATATACTTAGTTTTTTAATTTTTTTAATTATTTTGTATAGGTAAATTTAAAAAAAGCGCGGGCGTTGGGGCAGTTTAAAAATAAAACGTTAAATTTAACTCATATTATATTTATTATTTACTTACAATCAGAATGGGAAGCGAGTCTTTGGTTAACTCGATGAAAAGAGTTAAGTATGTAAGTATGTTACAAAGGACTGGTTCCCATTTGTCGCATGTCTATCCTATTTCTTATCCAATTATTAATTTTATATGAGCACCGTCTCCTAAAATACAGCTGTAAATATAACCGTAACTGTAGCATGCATTGTAACCAAAGAAAATAATGTGTAGGTACGTTGCTTGTTAATAGTTCGCGAACCTACTGCGAGTTTGGTTGCAGTGCTTGCAACACGGTTATGCTAACTACACACCAAAGCCGCCAGCATGCCGCCGTGGTAGGCCGGCGGCTTTACGGCATACGAATGGCAGTTGTCAAAAAAGCCGGCGGCTTTGGTGTGTAGATACCATTACAGTCCGCTAATGAGTACACGCCTTTATTTTCCCCATAAATAAACAGTTAACACATTCTGTGCTCCCCACTCGGTACCGAGTGGGGCAGAGCTACAGTAGCGGTGCCGCCTACTCGGAGCCGAGCGAGCGTTCCGTTCATTTTGTAGTAGTCAGTAAGCCGCCGGAGTTTGAGGCGAATCCACGTTGCTTTATGCGGCCACTCTGGCAATATAGTCAACTTACGAAAACAAGTATTGGCGTCATTCTAATAGTGTTGTAGTGATTTGTACACACGATCGTACGGAAGTGTTTTCGCGCCAAAATGAACAGTAAGGCTGGGCCATCCAAAAGTCAAATTAAACCTAATATTTTAACATCTCGTTCTAAAAAAAAGCGTCGTCAAAGTGATGATTATTAATTAAGAAATAAGTTAACTAAACCGTTGACATCCCTAGCGCTCGGATCCGAGTGGTCGGCACACGGCGTGCTGTGTGCCGACCACTCGGATCCGAAAAATGTGTTTTTTTTTTAAAATAATAATATAAACAATATACATTTATATTATTAAATAACAACATACATAAAATATACATTTATATTATTAAATAACAATATACATAAAAAAACACATTTTTCGGATCCGAGTGGTCGGCACACAGCACGCCGTGTGCCGACCACTCGGATCCGAAAAATGTGTTTTTTTTTAGAAATAATAATAATAACAATATACATTCATCCACATTTTCAAACATCTATATTTACTTAATCAAAATTTACCTAAAAAAGTTTTGGCACCCAGCATGTTTTTTCATTTTTTTTTAAGCAGTCAATGTGTTAAATATTGTATACAGGATTTCCGTAGACGGGGTTAGTTTTAAAAATTAAAGTATTTGTTGTTTTGTCAGCTCGTGGACGTCCACTGCTGGGGCTCGTGGACGTCCACTGCTGGGGCCCAAGTCTGCTAATTTACAATATTCTCAGATGTATGTCGGCAGAGTGTCAATTTTTTATGTGTTAAAAAATAAATATCATTGACACTCTGCCGACACACAACTGAGGGTATTTAAAATTAGCAAACATAGGGGCCTAGACGGAATAGAAATGAGACGTGCACTCGTTCGTAAAACACCTCAAAAGTTCACGCTATTATTAATTTCAATTTCCCATCCATATTCAATGGGCCACTTCAATCGTATTTTGTTAGGTGTGATTGTCATTACGTCCGCGGGTTTCGACGACAAATACGCATTGATCCTCTCCTCTATTCTATGTTTCTTTTTCTCTTTCTTCTTCTTCGTCGTTTTCGTCGGAGGCGGTCCGACCCTAGAAAAAATTTTTGTTAAGGCTGTAAACAGTTTGTTTAAAAGAACGTTTGTATAGGTCGCGCCACGTAAAATGAACCCTAGCTGACAGATGCATATTAAACGATTTTTGAGTCTGACGTTTAACATTTGTTTTAAAATACCATCGCGCACAAAAGTGTTTAATTACAGTCATGGTTTTACGCACAAAGGAAAGAAAAATATTATTAGTAAGGTGGAATATAAATAAAAAAAAATACACAACTACCAATCAATATTGGATTTGGTGTAAAATGTGTAAAAATGTAAAAGAATATTCGAAAATTAAAAAATAATAATATTGTTCTTCCATTAAGTCTTCATGGGTGGCGCGAAAACCAGATGAGGACGCGGTGTTGATGCCAGAAGTGACCATTTTATTATCATCGTTGTCGTCACTTTCATAACCTTTGGATTCAGAATCATCATCCCCTACGTATAGTCTATAAGTCAACATACGTAACCGCGTGCGAAAGACTCTTACAAGAATGAAACGATAAATAGCCCTAGTACTTTCGAGCTTAAGTATAACCATGCGCGAACACGTGATTTTCATTTTTTTCTAAAGTTCTTTTTACGTGGCGCGACCTATATGAAGCTATTCATTTGTTGGGTGAAGGCGTCGATGTAAAAATGTTGTGATAAAAATCTGGACCTTGGAATATTTGGCCAGCGTGGTGGATTACGACCTAATCACTCTCTGTATGAGAGTAGGCAGGCTCGTGCCCCTCGGTGGGGACATAATGGGCTAACAACAACAACAGGATGTTACTAGGTTATATATTCTGTCTGATGTGAATGCTAAAGTTTTGTTAACATTTGTTCAGTGGTTCATGCGTGAAAGAGTAACACACATAGCACAAACACTGACATTTATTATGCGGCTGATGAGTGTGGATGAAGCTAAAGTTTATAATACTGTAGCAAGTGGTTGCCTACCCCATAGGGAGAGTGGCGTGACGGATATGTATGTAAGTATCTAAAAAGGTCTATCAACACACATCCGTGCCGTGTCCGGAAAAAAAAGGCATGATATTAGATATTTTTTCCCGGACACGTCCCGAATACGGCACGGATCTGTGTAGATAGACCTTAAATCTCAGTGTTTACTTACGATGTCTGAAAAGTGATGTCAGCGGTTAGTGGATCAATGTAAGGAGCTCCCGGCGGTAATTCTATGTTGTACTTCCTCTCCACCTCATGCATCATACCTTTAAAAAATAATTTACATTGTGTAAGGGCCCGTTTTACTAAACAGATGAAATTTAACTAATTTTGTAGGTGGGGGTGGTTTTCGTCGGCCAAAGTAGAAGGAAAAGACAATAGAAAATTAGACACGTTACGTACGAAGTTTAATTACGAAGAGATCTGTTACAAGATAGATAAGTAACTGAGCGACTTCAAGAGCCATACACGTCACCTAGGCAAGCGAGTACGGGCAGTGGGCACTATGGAAGGTTCTATCCAAGTCTTAGGATGTATATTAGTCACCGCAGCAAGCTAATATACGGCAGAGCTTGAAATATTACTACCTATCCGTAGCAATTAGACAACAATAGGGTAGTCACTCGAGGCTTATAGCTAACAGCGTGATACAAGTCGATAGCGCGTTTCAGAAGTCAGGTGGCGCCATCCATGAATTTTCGGTGGAACTAATATTTTATGGCGGGGTTGCGTTTCGTTTGTTACAATTTAAAGTAATTTATATCTTGGTTAAAGTGACTGCGACCAATGCCGGTTCAGCGGCATCATTTTCTTTTTTCTTTTTTTTGGTTTGTAGACATCTAGTAGGTATTTTAAAATTTTTCTCTTTCATATCAACCTTCTCTAGAGGTATCGAAATCAGTTCAGCTGCTTTCGAGATTTGCGCTAGGCGCTGTCTCCACGAGTGAGAGAATCGAGACGATATTGTCGTCGTGCCACCAATATTGCCGTGTGGGAGACGGCTCCACAGAGAGTGTATAGAAATACGTGGCACGACGATAAAACCGCCGCGATTCCTTCGCTCGTGGAGACAGCGCTTTAGCTACACATTCAACGATTCATTTTTATATTATTTATAATTTATTTATATAATAGTTTATTCTAAGAGTACCGTCATCTAGTTAAACAAAAGGTAGGTACAGTACATTTCTAATGGTATCTACACACCAAAGCCGCCGGCTTTTTTGACAGCTGCCATTCGTATGACGTAAAGCCGCCGCCGCCGGCCCAGCACGGCGCGGCGGCATGCCGGCGGCTTTGATGTATAATTATTAATGGCCATGATGACTAAAAAAATTTTTTAGTCCATCACATAGATTATTTTAAAATATTCGACACGTATTTTTTCTTTTTTCTCTTAAACTAAAAATGACAAAGATACACTGGGTTAAAGTTGCTCGTGACGTCACGCCTAAGTAAGATTTTACCTAGGAGAGACGTCAATACCCCCACTCCATAACTTTGATGCTCTGTATCTTTTTATTTATTTGTGTATTTGATCTGGTCAAAACTCTGGTTCAAATATTTTTAATAGCCTAAAAGACGGACTAATTATTTTTTGAATTTTTGAATGTAGTCATCATCCGTGTTATTATAGAGAATGTGATGAGATGAGATTACCAGAAATATGACTGATGTCCCAATAGAGTCCTTCAATTTCAGCTAGGTAAAGTAATATTTCAGATAAATGCAACCTTCTTCCTAATCTTTGCACAGTTTGGTAACGGTCCACCATTTTGCGGTATCTGTTTTGAAGCATGTAGTATAGGAAACCTGCGAAATGTAGTTCTTTTATACACTTGAGCTGAGCACTAAGAGCAGGGGCGGATCGTGAATTTGTGGGGCCCGGGGCTGAAACTACTTAGGAGCCTACCTAAGTTCTCAACTAAGTAATTACTATGTCAAAAAACTGTTTCTATACTGATATCAGTACCAATTATTATATATTACTATTTATTGAACAAAAAACATAAATGTTACCTAGATCTACGAAAGTATTATGGTATCTACACACCAAAGCTGCCGGCTTTTTTGACGGCTGCCATTCGTATGACGAAAAGCCGCTGGCCTAGCCCGGCGGAATGTCGCCGGCTTTGGTGTATAGATAGCATTAGTTGTACAAAAGGCGATATTTTTGCTTAATAGCAATCTCTTCCAGGCAACTTTTCGATGAGAGCAGTGGCGGACTAAATCCATCAAAGGCCCGGGGCGGAAAACCCAAAAGATAATGACATTTAAATTTAAAAAATCAACTTACCCACTTCATATCCGGGCGCTCTCTGTGCCGCAATCATAATAGGTTTTAAAACCTTCACGTCTCTATCAGTATCGTGCACCATGTCGTACAATAAGTACTGTAACTTGACGCCAGAGGTCGCTTGCAGTTTTAAGTCTCCGCCGGGGCCGCGCATATCCGTCTCCCCATGGGGAATTACGGTACGTATATGATAATCTAAAATAAAGGCGTTTTTAGAGTTTTATAGCCGGATATACGGTCGTTTTTGAAAACACGTATCGGTGCGTATACGCGCGCCTTTTGGTACTCGCTTAAACTCGTGCAAGCGTTGACGCGCTCCTGAGCTCGTATAGTCCATGTTCCAGGCCGAAATACGCCCGTTTTCGCGACTCCGGTTTTTTGTAGCGCGTCCCGTAATGTAGCCGCCGGCTTTTTGACAGCTGCCATTCGTATGACGTCCGCCAGCCTAGCCCGGCGGCATGCCGGCGGCTTTGGTGTGTAGATAGCATTACTCTCTCCCGCAAATATTATAGAACAGATTTTAACGTGGCTATATTGTAGCTTATACATCAGAATAAATCAATCTCGTCTCGTGTGAGAGTAGGGGCCACTGTAGAGGAGACTTCACATGGCTGATAACGAACATCAGAATAAAACGTACGTTTTATTATTTTGAGATATTTTAATAGTTTTACAAGATATAACGATAAATGCGACTTAGGTCTACACAGATCCGGGCCGTGCCCGGGACGTGTCCGGGCCGGGTCCCGGCAGGAGGGAAAACAACACGTCGTCATGACAACGTGTCCGGGCCGTGTCCGGAACGTGTTAGGGAAAAAATATCATTCCATACATTTTCTATGGATTCATTTTGTTGTTGTCATGACGATGTATTGTTTTCCCTCCTGACGGGCCACGGCCCAGACACGTCCCGGACACGGCTCGGATATGTGTAGATAGATCTTAACACTTAAAATTAGGCAAACGCAGCTAATATTTGATTCCCAATTATAGATACCTACTAAGGTACTTATTTGTAACAAATAATGAATAAAGCAAACCGGCGGCAACGCTGTTAAGCAAAATTGAACTTTAATTTAGTAGGTAGGTACTATAATAAAATGTTTTTTGTAAAAATACTTACATATTAAGAAAAATCTGTAAATGGATTTCATTTTCTTATTTCTTAATGAAAAATACTTTTTTAATTTTATAGATTTTTTTATAGTTATAGCAAATTGAAACTTAATCGAGTTTAGAGTAGGTAATGTAAAACTTTAAGTACTTAAGTATACCTAATCTATAATATGTTTGTAGAGATTTAGTTCAGGTAATTACTTTCCTAAAACATTCAGGTAGCAACTTTCATATTAAGATTTTGAAGAATTTTAATAATTTGAAAACCCAGGAAGAAAAATGCCTTGAAATGACCATGATTCCTTTATTATTGCTTTGTATTTTACGTGAGTATTGTCATAACTATTTACTTAGGGCATTTTCAGCCTAGCGTATTATACCTACTCGCTTGTTTATACCGCGTATCAAAGGGTAACTGTAAAATGGGTACACACAAGAACTTCGTTAGCACGGGGGTGCTAACGAAGTTAACGAAAATGAAGAGGGGTCGCACTATGCGGCCAGCCGGACAGCTGGATGGCTGACCGCATTCCGGTTAACCACAGTGTGAGCTGCAACCGCAACGCAGTGTGGATGAAAACTACTTTACCGTACAAATTTTTGATTGCGGTTAGCCAGACGGTAACCGCATTCCGGCTGGCCTAGCTTACTTTATCTCGGCCTCAAGTCTGCTAATTTAAAATAGCCTCAGTTGTGTCGGCAGCTTGTCGGCAGAGTGTCACATCACATTGGCATTTTTTGACACATTGGGTATTTTGTTAAACAATGGCTTACATTGATTGCGACCAAATGTGTCAAAAAACTTGACACTCTGCCGCCATAACTGATAATATTTTAAATGATTCTAGCAGACTTTGCCACCTAGGTCCCTGTTCGTGAACAGCTCGCCAATAAATACGTGAATAAAGGTAAATTAAATAATTTCAGTCACATTCAATGCCATTTTGACGCAAAAGAACAAAAGTGACAGTTTAACAGAGGAAGAACAATTTGATAGTTGGATTAAATCGCAAGTATCTATTGGGACATACTATCAACTTAAAAACATTAGCACTGGTAAGTTTTTAATTTGAAGAAACTTATAAAAGAACTCGACTACCCGCGACTTCGTATTTAACGCATTTGTCAAAAAACAGCTTATGTTCTGATTTATCAGCCGTGGATAATAATATTATGCTATCTACACACCGGAGAGAGAGATGGTGGTAGATGGCGTGTTGGCGTGATGGTGTGTTTGGTGTGTAGATTTTTAAATTTAAATCTCATTATCTTTTAAAGCCGCCGCCAAGCCACCGGGCTAGGCCAGCGGCTTTACACCATACGAATGGCAGCTGTCAAAAAAGCCGGCGGCTTTGGTGTGTAGTTACCATATTTATAGGTATGTCCGCCAAACCGCATGTACATCATCTGCCATCGTGTAAATGCTCGCATATGGGTACATTTTATTTTATTTATTGGAACTAATAACAGTATAAATTAACAAACGAGCCAATTACAGGTTTTCACAAATAGAAACATAATAAGTATCAAAGCACTTAGGTATGCATTGATTGTGTGTGTACTCACTACTCACATAAACACGCAGGTACTCGTCACAATCGCCTTAATGTTATATTTATTTACAATCATCTAAAACTAATGCACTAAAGTCTAATTTATAAAGTCTTAAGTCTAAATTAATAAATTATTTAACAAAAAAATATATCTATTTGTACCTATAATATTTGCAAAAATGCAAATATAAGTAATGAAATTGTGCGTAAACACAATTTAAAGTTGTTTTAAAATAATAAGGTTTGTAAAACAATTAGATTATCCACAGATTACAAACTGGATTACCGTAGTCTTGAAAGAGTGGGCGCTCGAACGCGGCGTCAATACTATGATCAAAACGCAAATTTCCAGGAAGTACAATCCAAACATGCAGTTGACGAAAATCTTGCCGTAATCGGTTGCAAGATCGTCGACAATATATATAGATCCTCGTAAGTATGCATAAGACCCAGAACACACGGTGAAACGCAACTGCAACGCAACTGAAACTGCTAGTTACTTTTGAGTTGCATCGAAGTTTCTGCTATAGACTTCCTTAGAAAACAACACACGACGCAACTAGTTTGAAACATTAGTTACAAACATTAGTTACTAGTTTTAGTAGCGGAAAAAAACGCGTACGCTCCGCAAACGCGCCTACGTCTGCAATGTCTCTAAGAGTCTCACAGCCCGATCACACGAGCGCCGGGTTGCGGCACCGCACCTGAATCCTAGTTTTGGGCTATGAGTGTGGAACGCGTTTATTTATTTAACGTTAACCCTCGACATCAGAAAACCAATTAGTACAACTCCTCGATGCAAAAGACGAAGTTTTATAACCAACTACGTCTGTGTGTATGGCTCGGCGCAAACGAGCCACCGACCGCAGCCACCTAACACGCTTTTTCATATAAATTGTATGGCGGCGCCGCACCGTGTAGCCGGTGGCGGCGACTCGCTACAGTAGTGCTCGCTCGCTCACTCGCACGCTCGCGCGAAACTTGCTCGCTTCCGACATTGTAGCGGTAGCGCGCGACAGCAACCGGTGGCTCATTTGCGCCAAGCCTATATCTGTGTGTGGTTTCATTACTCCCGAAAGTGAGAAGCGATTTTGATTTTTTTATTTTCATTTTGACAGACTGAAAGAGCTCCGCCGGTATTTTCCAGTGCGCACTTTATACTATGATAATTTAGAATTCGAAGCAGGCTATCTAATATACCAAATAGTTTACAAATACAAGATTATAGTTGAAATATTTCACATCGCTTACCGTCGATACGCTTTGCAGAATGAAACACAGATCGCGCCGACTGTTTACATGTTTTACTTGTACAGGAAAATGGCCGACATTGGTAAGAAAAACTAATATTATTCATTGGGTAAGAAAATACGCCGGGCCCACGTAAGAATTCGTAGCTTATCTAGAAAAAAACTGTGTACGATGAAGTGGGCGGCTATTATTATTAATACCTATTACCGACTTTTTTATCAAACAGGGTTACTTTTGGTTCCACCACCAAATTTCGTCAGGTTTCGATAATACCTACATTAAATAAATGCTTCAACATTTTTCGTAAAATTATGTCGACATAAAATATCAGCGTCATGTCTCTGGGCAACCATTGACATGACACTATGCTGAGTGGAGACCATTTTCCAGTCCACAACTATCTTCTTTCTCATTCTTGTCTGTCTGGTTTATTTTATGTCCTAAGTTTTGAAAGTTGCGTTCCATTTTATTTTGTGTTTAATTTATTTTGTTCTTGTATATTTTATTGGACTGGAAATAAATATTTAGTTACTGTGAGCTGTCAAGTTAGCTGGTGACTTAAAATCATAGGTACTCACCAGCTAACTTGTTAACTTTGACTATTAATGCCATCTAGTGTCGAGTAGCGGTACTACTAGGTGGGGAGTCCAAAAGTAATCCTGTATAATGTATATTTTTCAGGTCGCACCATAGTCCACATGTGCAACATGCTGACCGAGATAAGAAAGAAGTACAGGAAACATAAATCAGTATTCTACATGAAAAAGAAGGGGCCCTTTGATTCTTGTAAGGCCGTGGCCCCAGTAGGCAAACTGTTAGCGGGCGACTAGTTTTCGGCGTATTAATTTAGTACGCCCTTCCATATATGTGAAATGGAGTGTTCGCAGTCAGCTAGTTTTCGCTCACTGTACGCAGTTTGCAGCGTTACGCGCGCTGACTATCTCAGACAGCGGCCGACTCCCACCAAAACCGGTGATTTCATTGATTTGAGTTTGCAGCTAACTCTTTCAGTTCGCCACAAATTTGCGGCTCACTCAGTCGGCCGGTAACTGTTTGCCTACTGGGGCCACCGCCTTAGTCGGTTGGCTCAATTCGATGATGGATTATTCACAGGGACCCAAGTTTGTTTTAAAATAGACTCAGTTGTGTATCAGCAGAGTATCAATGGCAATTTTTGACACATTTGTTATTCTACTAAACACGACCAAAATTGTAAAAAAAAATGACACTTACAATATTCTCATTGACACACCACTGAGTATATTGTAAATAAGCAGCAATGAGGAAGGAATATAAGGAGTGCCTCCATTTTTTTTCATACACAAATGAGTTTATGACTCCGTGCCTAGGTTGGCGCAAGTTTTTCATAGTTTTCTTGGTAGATGACCTGCCAAACGATAAGAAATTCCATATAAAAAGGTAGCCTGCAGCATTTGTATATGAAAAAAAAATGGGGCAACTCCTTATATATTCTACATAATATAATCAAAGGCCGCGACCGGATAAACGTGTGCGGCGGCGCGTCAATACAAAAGAAAAAGTTTGTTAAAGGCCAAAACACACCGGATGCGTATGCGTAACGTAGACGTAGACGCAAGCGGTGACAGTTCCATGCATTACAACTCAGAGCTACGCATACGTCTACGCATACGCATCCGGTGTGTTTTGGCCTTAAGTCGCCGTCGCTGGCCACCTATGGCTCTGTGGTTGGTGGCTCGTTTGCGCCGACACTTAAAGTTGCAATCACACACAAAAACAATTACCTAGTAGATACATATTTAAATGACGCTAATATCTATCAACTGCTAGCTTAGCATGCACTGCGTGACACGACGTTGTCATGCGTTTGTCACGCTTACGTCTCTGTCTATAGTTTTAAATGTGATAAGGACAGCATGACATGAGATAATAGTCGCGGCACGCCGTGCTAAGCCCACTGTATTTGTTTTTGCACTCAGCTGATGAGGACAAGATGAACAAAGACTTCTTCTTCTACCAAAAATGGGCGGAAACTAACGCAAAGAAGAAGAAAAAGAGTAAAAAACACTACGCAAAGTGCGCCGCGAAAAAGCAGAAACAACAAATGAATGATTTATGCCATGCAGAATATCGGCTTAACAAAATATTTAACTTGAAGAAGGAACCCCCGCGGAATCCGTAAGTATTTACTAGCATAATGCGGTCTATCTACACACATCCGGGCCGTGTCCGGGACGTGTCAGGGAAAAAATATCATTCCATACATTTTCTATGAATTCGTTCACACACGTTGTCATGACGACATTTTGTTTTCCCTTCTGACGGGCCACAGCCCTGATCTGTGTAGATAGGCCATAAGAGCTCGTCTACACGGGCGGGCTAATGCACGTAATTGAGATTAGTTGCGGTGTCGCACCGCACTGCAACGCGCCGTGTGGACGGTGGCGATACGATGACGCACACGCACTTTGTCACTCGTATCGCTTCGATAATAGCATCTTGGCACTGTGATGCAAAAAAAGTTATATCGAACTTTTTTTACGACGATAATAATCGCCGCGGTTCTGCCGCTCGTGGACTTAGCGCCTTATGGTGTCTACACACGTGCGGGACTACAGGACAATGCCGCAGATTTTTCAATCGACTGATAGTTTAGCCGGGCTCTCAATCAATACGTAGAATGCGCACTCTATGAAGATTGGCATTTGTGACAAAAGGCTATTGAACAGTGTTAAAAATAAAGTGTTAATTACTGTAATCAGTATGTAATATAAGTTTGAAAATGGTAATTCACTATCGAAAATTGAAAATAAGTAATTATTAATTTATGTAAAAATCCGTAAATAAAAACGCATATTTTCGAATGTTTGTCACGTGACACAAAACGATCCTGATTGGTCTGTAAACTTGCTTACGCTGGCCTGTAAACTTGTTAACCAAATGTATGTGGGTGACATGTATCTAGCTAGATTAGTTACAGGCAAGTGACGTCACCGACGACATATTGTCAAATTAGCATTTCTGCGCGCTAATTAAATATTGAAGTTTTAATTTAATATTTTTCAGCAAATATGTACCTGAATCAAAAATACAACTTGTAATGGGTTCCTTAAACTTTACAGAAGAGTAAAAAATTGATTCAAAAAACCAGTCAAATAGTCTATTTGAACTAGCAAATCAACCTGACTAGCGCTCCTTCGCACTGTGCGGCTGACCGCATTCCGGCTAGCCACATTATGAGCCGCAATCGCATCGCAGTGCGGATGAAAACTACTTTATCGTATAAAATTTCGATTGCGGCGAGCGGGACGGCTAACCGCATTCCGGCTGGCCGCATAGTGCGTTGCCCCGCTAAACTACTTAACGGCTTTTTGAAAAATCTGTGATATGCGGGGGGGGGGCTGGGGTGATATTACATTAATCAAATAGCTGTATCTTTATCCAATCCACAATTTGATCAAAGAAATTAGACGACTCTGGGACGACTTCATCAAAGATCTTTGAGTCAAAGTATTTGGATCCAATATTTGATCCAGTAAAATTAAATATAATATCTCCCATATAACACTATTAATTTTATTGGATCAAATTAATAGTTGGACAAAGATATTTGTACCAGCCATAGCCTGAGTCTTGCTTGCAATACCTTCACAGTTCACATCTTGCCGCACCGCGACTTAATATTAGCTTGCGGTGACGCACCGCATCGCCACGACCGGTGTGAACGGGCTCTTAATTCTCAAACCGTTTAAACGTGTCTTAACAAATAAACGTAAATTATAAATGGTCTTATTAATTGTTGTTTTGCTTTCAGTGTTTTCCCATTGATTTATGGCTGGTCGAATGAGGAGACAAATGGTAAAATCACCACAAAAAAGTCTGGGTTCGCCGGTTTGGGTAGATAACCATCATATTCTGATAGTTTATTATACCTACATTGGAATTATCAGTGCATTTGTTTGTTTTTTTTACAACCTTCATTTGGTCTATTTACACACATCCGGGCCGTGTCCGGAAAAAAATATCTTCATGGCAACGTATATATGAACATATCCATATAAAATGTATGGATTGATATTTTTTCCCGGACACGGGCCGGATGTATGTAGATAGATGTTTAAAACACAGTAACAGTTAAATATTTAGTCATATACGTACTCAATTACAAAAATTGAGAAAACATTTTGATTATAAATAATAATAATTTAAAAAAAAATGTCTATGTTTGTGCCGATGGATGAGATGTTAGATACCTATTGAGTAAGTTTTTCAGGATTTGACGATAAATACTTAGCTGTCTACACACGAAAGGCGCCAGCTTTTTGACGGCTGCCATTCGTATGACGTAAAGCCGCCAGCCCAGCCCAGCCTAAAAAAGCCAGGCTTTACATCATACGAATGGCAGCTGTCAAAAAAGCCGGCGGCTTTGGTTTGTAGATATCACATACGAAGTCGGGGGCAGCCTGTACTGTCAAATATAATTGTCAATACAGAAATAAGGCAGTTTTAAAAATACTAAATACCTAGATAAACCTTTGCCAATGTTTTGTGGTTTTGGTTTGTATATTTATTAAGACAAATTGACAAGAGACTTGACTGATTTGGATAGACTTGTAAGGCGGTAGCGGACCGTTTTCCGCTAATGGTAGCGCAGGACAGGTCGTTGAGGAGATCCTTGGCAGGCTTTTGTCCAGCAGTGGACATCCACGAGCCTACTATAGCTAGTCATCCGCAATCACATCCTGCAACCGCATCCGTACCTTCGCAGCATATCTAATGCTATCTACACACCAAAGCCGCCGGCATGCCGAAGTGCTAGGCAGGCGGCTTTACGTCATACGAATGGCAGCTGTCAAAAAAGCCGGCGGCTTTGGTGTGTAGATACCATTAATAGCCATAAAAAGATATGTGTTAAAATATTACATCACTCTCGCTGTTAACTGTCAAGGTTTTTAATTTTAAGGAAACTAGCAAAATGATATCTTCGCTTCAGACCGAAAGATAAGCCGATAACATTCATCAATATGTTAAGTAGTGTTTCTATGTTTTGTCAGAAATAATATTCCTTCGTTTATACGCAAAAGTATTTCGATAACACATTATCAGTCCGCAAACCGGTCGCTGACGTCAGCCATTCGCCATTTTATGACAACTCTATATTATCAGTCACTTACAGTCATCCACACTGTTTATACGTCCTTCAATACGTATAACCCGTCTAAATTCTAACGCAACGCAACTCAGACTATTTCGTTCGCTACACCGTCGCTTTTTTAAAAAGGTAGGGTAACCGCGTGTGTTTATTTTTTAAATTTTCCCCGCATTCTGCCTTTCGTGTTATGTTTTTAATTTCTGTAGGTCTTTTATAAGTGATGTGTTTGTGTTAATCTATCGTTTTATTGGATTGCCTTTCATTTTCATTTGTGAAGTAAGTACTTAGTAGTTATTTATAACTTCCCTCAATGGAAAACCACTATTAGTAGCCGATTTATTAAATAAAATACTTCAAAATAGTTAACAAAATAGCGCGAACAACTTTTATAATCTTAGTTATGCTTCGTCAAACATATCTCGAGTTTGATTGCATACCGTTCGTTCAAATATAAACTTTATTCCTCGATCATAAGGTTTGTCATAAGCCGTGAGACGGCACGTTAAGTTTGTTGTAACAGGTACTAAGTCAATTCATAAATTATGACTCTTTATTGCGTAGGTTCTTAGGGAAATTAACTTGTTTGACTATACGTATGTATGTTATAATATAAATTAATGATTTATCTATTTCTAAGTATCCTTCTAATATTATAAATGTCAATGTTTGTGCCGATGGATGAATGGATACGAAGATGTTTGTTACTCTTTCACGCAAAAAACACTGAGCAGATTTTAATGAAACTTTACAATATTAGTAGCTTGCTCACCAGAATAATACATAGGGAGAATAACACATTGGTAGGTACCTATTATTTTAATATAGATACTTAAAAGTAGTTAATTTTCTAAGATATGATAAATACGTACGCAGACAACTTATAGTATGGCATCTTTATCTAAATCTAAAAAAAATATGTCTCCCATAGTTACTTGTCGATCAGCTGATTTGATTGAAGGTCAATATTATTATGTAGTTTACTAATAAGTAATAAGGTTTGATCAATAGTTTGTTGATATGATCGATCAGCTGGGGCCCAAGTCTGCTAAGTTAAAATAGTTTCAGTTGTTTTGTATCAGCTGAGTGTCAATGTCATTTTTGACACATTTGGTCGCAATGAGTGTAATGGCGTCTACACAACAATGCCGCCGGCCTAGCGGCTTATGGTATCTAATCTACACACCAAAGCCGCCGACTTTTTTGACAGCTGCCATTCGTTTGACGTAAAGCCGCCGTCCTAGCCCGGCGGCTTTGGTGTGTAGATAGCATTACGTCGTCATTTTCAAACAGTTTCTACCATATTTTTGGTAGCTGTAGGATACCTTAAGCGATTGTTCAGCCGAATACCAAATTTGTCAAAAAATGCCATTGACACTGCACATACAACTGAGTGAGGCTATATTAAATTAGCAGACTTGGGTCCCTGTCTAAAACTGGAGAACGTCTGAACCGATTTAGCTAAAGGTCTTTCTACCAAGATCAGGGCCGTGGCCCGTCAGGTCCCTCCTAAACAATACGTCGTCATGACAACGTGTCCAGGACGTGTCAAGGAAAAAATATCATT
This sequence comes from Anarsia innoxiella, assembly GCA_947563765.1. Classification (NCBI taxonomy): domain Eukaryota; kingdom Metazoa; phylum Arthropoda; class Insecta; order Lepidoptera; family Gelechiidae; genus Anarsia; species Anarsia innoxiella. Next base: position 2,962,780 of record OX387419.1, read on the forward strand.
CCATACATTTTCTATGGATTCGTTCACACACGTTGTCATGACGACGTATTGTTTAGGAGTTTAGGACGACGTATTGTTTTCCCTCCTGACGGGCCACGGCCCGGACACGTCCCGGGCACGGCCCGGATCTGTGTAGATAGATCTTTATTATTCCACCGTCTTATATGTACGAGCTCAGAGATGGTCAGAAACGTGAGAAAGAAAAATCTGAAAAAAATAATGGCTGGACAACATCTGCCCGAGCCATTAATTACTGCATAAACGCCGTCGCTCAACAAATACACAAAATGACTGATTTACGCCCGTTATTAATAACCTATCTTGATCCGTTTTTACCAAATCGAGATTGAAAAAACAAAACACAATTGTCACTTGTGTACCAAAAACATGTCAGGAACACAATTGTGTTTTGTTTTTTCAATCTCGATTTGGTAAAAAACGGATCAGGATAGGTTATTAATAACGGGCGTAAGTATACCGAGAGCGAAAGTTACGACGACGCAAAAAAATTAAACTTTTGTCTCTGTCCAAACAACGTTAAAAGACAGAGATAGTAAGTTTATACTTAGCGATAACCTATGACATAACTGACGGCCAGTGAGATGACGTACCTAAGTTATTTGTTTTTAGAGTTTCGTGATAGTGCAAAAAACCTTCATAACCATATTATTTTATAACTAGGGCAATTTGGGCGAGCTTGAGCATCTAATAACCCTTTTTACTAATATTATTAATGTCAATGTTTGTACAGACTAATGGATGGATAGATGTGAGGACTTTTGTTACTCTTTCATGCAACCACTGAACAGATGATAATGAAACTTTGCAGTATTGTAGCTTCGAAATATTGATTTGTATTTCCGGGAATGTTTTCATGTGTAAACTTAAATGACAACAAGAGTTATAAAATATCCTGAGGCCTAAATCTGCTAATTTAAAATAGTCCCAGTTGTTTGACTAATGAGAATGGGTGTCAGTTGTGTGTCGGCAGAGTGTCAATAGCATTTTTTGACACATTTGGTATTCTGGGGGCTTAGCATGGCGAGCCGCGACAATTATCTCACGCATGCTGTCCTTATCACATTTAATACTATAGACAGAGATGTAAGCGTGACAAACGCACGACAACGTCTTGTCACGGAGTGCCATGCTAAGCAAGCTGCTAAACAATGGCTTACACTGATTGCGACCAAATGTGTCAAAAAATCGCATTGTCACTTAACAGTAACATAACTGAGACTTAGGGTCTGTTTCACCATCTCCAGATAAAATTTAACTGACAGATAAACCTAGGTATGTCTTTTTCTTAAAACATGACGTTTTATGCTATTTACACTCAAAACGGCATGTCGCCAGGCTAACACGGCGACTTTGCGTCATACGAATGGCAGCTGTCAAAAAAGCCGGCGGCTTTAGTGTGTAGATACCATTAGACAGACAGGTAAAATATCTGTCAAATAGATTTTATCTGAAGATGGTGGAACGGGGGCTAAGCATTTTAAAAAAGAAGATTTTAAAATATATTTTTTAAATAAGCTTTTTAAATAAGAAGCCCCTATACGTAAGTATTGACTTATTGTGAAAGAATCAAGAAATGGCATAAAGCCTTGTAAACACACACATATGAACGTATGAGGACACTTTTACAACACAAACGTGTTTCCAAGTTGGACTTTGGATTTAAAAAAAAACAGTATCGTGGACTTTGTTCTCTGTTACGTCATTTTATGATGAAATTATGGCAATACGTTAGCAGCCAGTTGCAATAAAGTTCAATTAAACTAACGCTCCATTACACCTATAGCTGTCGCTGTCATTGGCAAATATCAGAATAAGACGGAACTATGTTTAATGGATTAATTTAATGAGAATTTATGCAACTGGGGGTTAGTAAAGTAATATTGACTGACCGATAATAAGTTGATAACATATTATACACTTTTACTGAAAAACGTGCTTTATTTTATTCAAAAAAGTGCTTTGTCACCTAAATCCTCGGCCCAATGTATGCTAATAAATGGTATCTACACACCAAAGCCGCCGGCTTTTTTGACAGCTGTCATTCGTATGACGGAAAGCCGCCTACTTAGCCCGGCGGCATGCCGGCGGCTTTGGTGTGTAGTTACAGTTAGCATTACAATATCCTCAGTTGTGTGTCGGCAGAGTGTCAATGACATTTTTGACAGATTTGGTCGCAATCAGTGTAAAGCCATTGTTTAGCAGAATACCAAATGTGTAAGGTCTATCTGCACGATCCGGGACGTGCCCAGGCCGTGTCCGGACTGTGGCCCGTCAGGAGTGAAAACAATTCGTCGTCATGACAACGCGTCCGGTTGTAGTAGACCCTTAAAATGCCATTGAAACTGCCGACACTGAGGCTATTTTAAATTAGCAGACTTGGGACCACGGGGCCTACGTCTTGCATTGCGTACGTTGCGTACGTGGGAGCAGCCTGTCTCTCGCTTCAATCACATCTAATGCTAATGTAGTTTAATGTAAATTTAATATTGCGGTTTTCCCTGTTTATTCACCGGTACAAAATCCTGCATATAAATAAATATCTACACATTATATGGAAACATGGCGATGCCCTCTTCAATAAACCCTGTTTTATCTTCCGGCGCGCGTTCATTGGCGAGCTGCAACTGTAAACCGTTGTAAAACCTACCTATTGTAACAATAACACATACAGTGTGTATGTGGCTGCGAGTCTGCAACGACCGCGACAAGAGCGGCTCGAAGCGAGCCGACGACTGTCGGTTTTTACCGCGTAGCAAAGGGTAAATGCAACACATTAGAACCTTACTAGAACCACTTTATTTATTCGGTTAGGCCTTATTCAAAAAAGGTATAGAAGACCTAAACCGAGAAACCTATATAATATACCAGAGAAGAATTTCGAAGGTGTATGTGAAATCCTCCAACATGCATTGGGTTAGCACCGTGGTTTACTGCCTAATCATTCTCATATGAGAGTAAGAGTAGACTCGTGCCCCTAAAACCTGTTCTTAGCGTGCCCTTAATCGAACAATTATACTTCTCAAACACGCTCAAAGTTGCCATATTTCCTCAGGAGTCGACCCCAGCGGTCTGCCAATTCACCAGCATGGTGGAGGACGTGTTGCCGATGATGAGGAGCCTCAGCCCCGACCCTGACGACCTGGCTTCTGTCTCCAGGAAGTACAACAATCTGGTGAGTCTACCTCTAGATACTGTGCATGTATGAGGCGATTGATGAATCGGGATGAAGCGAAAGATGTGTGTTTTTATCTTAGTAAGTGGAGGCCTGTGGAGGAAGGTGGTCTCTATCTACCTCGATAAGAAAGAGGCGTGACAGATATGTACTCGTATCAAGATACTGTGATTAATCAGTTTGTAATTGATAAAATAGATGAAATTGTAACTACATTGACGGAAAAGCGACAAATGTAAAGTAGGTTTGTGCCCGTCATGCTCGCCGGGTTAATTCATTTTGTTTTAAATTAAACTAACTGTAGGTAACCCAACTTTTTAAATAAACGCCTGTTTACATCATCATTTCATACTTTAAGTCGAGTAATATACACAGTTGAGTGATTTTAACAGTGGCAAACGCGAGGAATTGCCAGGTCTTTGAAGAGCGAACTCATTTCGGCTTGTTCCCTACTATTCTGGGTCACATTAATGTTGTTCTAGCCGCTAGGACTTTCCTAGAAACTAGCGACTTTTCTTCCTTAGTCTCTCTCTCGGACATATGTGAAGTTAGATTGAGTGTGACATTTTGATAGGTATTTTCAAAAACAAACGTCAAACCGTCAAGCCTAGGGCTCAAGTCTGCTAATTTAAAATAAAGTCCTACAAGGATCTTTTGGCACGCGGCGGAAATCAGAACCAACGATATCATCTTGTAAATTGTCGTTATTTTGAGGTATTTATTCACCAACCACGCCCTCCTGACAATGTCACTCAAGTGCCAATAGATCCTTGTAGCACTGTAGTCTCAGTTGTGTGACTATTGAGTGTCAATGGCATTTTTGACACATTTGGTATTCTACCTAATAATAGGCTTAGGTACACTGATTGCGACCAAATGTGTCAAAAATTTACACTCAATAGTCACACAACGGACTATTTTAAATTAGCAGACATGGGCGCCTGAAGTTGTTTATTTACCAAACACATGTTACATAGTATAAAGACAGTCGTATGTTATCTATCATTATCATACTGATTACCAAATCACGCCTACAATGAATGATTTGATACAACACAGAGCCAGATATAAGGAAAATAGAGTATGAAAAGGCCGCGAAAGGTAGCACAGGAAAATGTATTCTAAAATGACAGCAAGTAGGTAGCTTAGCTACTAGGTGAGTTACTCGATAATTATTTTGGATTTAAATTACATACATAGGTACGTATTAACATAGATAAATATAGCTTTAGTCGTTCCTAAGCAGATATATGTTGAACACATTTGTAGAGATTAGTTGAGCGAACGGGTGATTCAAACACGTGGTCGTGTTGGTAATTATTTTCAGTGACTAACAAATTATTGTTAGAGTAATTTTACATTATTATTTACTTTTCAATAATAAATACACACTGCCTGTATCATAATGGTGCTCCCACACTGCATGTAATGGTATACTATACACACCAAAGCCGCCGGCTTTTTTGACAGCTGCCATTCGTATGACGTAAAGTCGCCGGCCTAACCCCGGCGGCATGCCGGCGGCTTTGGTGTGTAGATAGCATTATATAAAATGTTTACAAACATTTTTTGTTAAAAAAATGTAATGTGGACAATTACGATAATAATAGATAGATACATTAAACATCATGCCGTCTTATTCTGATTTTTTAACAATGCAATGGCAGTGATAGCTTATAATGTAATGAAGCATTGACTTTTCTTGCAACTGCGTTAGATGTCAAAATCGCAAACCGCGCTAGCGTTTGACCGGGGCGGTTTTAAAAGGTAGGTAGCTCTCTGCTGATTCTTGAATCCGTGGGTTTATGAAACATCGATAAAACGCGAAGGCGGTCCAACCGCGGCCGTCCTTTTTTAACATGCCGTCGCCGCCGCCGCTTGTGCAGTGTGCGTGCCCTACCTACTTACACCTACCTACCTATTTAATCTATCCGGCTCTGTTATTTGATTCAATTTTAATATCTAAACAAAATATTAGAAAACTTGTTTTTAGCATCATGCGGTAACATGAGAATCGAATAGTTAGGTAGCCTTCTCTGTTTTTAAAATAAGTACCTACCTACCGTACCTAGATAAATACTTATTATAGGCGTATTATAGGTGGTACTTATTTACCTACGTAATTATAAATAGTAGAAAAAAATCAAATCTATGATGTCAGCCATGTTTTTTGCCATATTTAAAATCATCTTGACGTTGGCGCCATTGAATGCAATTTTTTCATATTTTTACGTAGGTACTTACCAACTATGATGTTTTGATAATGACGTGATGATGATCTTAATGTAGGATGAATATAGAGTAGGCAGTAAGTACCTTTGCTTACTTTTTATTTAAGTAATTGGGTAGGTATAGCACTCATACAATTACCCACTAAGTATTTATCTAACTTCTCGTAGCTGTACAATATTATAATAATTTTAATAACAAAATATTAAACCTAGGCACAAGTATTATCTCAAGTATTATGTAATTTTCAAAAGATTTGCTAGTGTTTTTATCAGGTTGATAAGAAAAAGTATTTTCTAGACTCGACTCTAGACAAATTTAGGCAAAACACCATCTTGTGGTCAGAAGACATCATTAACTTTTATTGAATACTAGTAGTTCAGCTACTCCCCCATAGATGGAGCTGCAAAGTTTGCTATTTACTCTATGACGTTTATCGTGATGTCTCATTCGTACGTATAGCGTTATTTCTGTCTAATTGTCAGTATGACGTGTTCGTTCATTCTGTAATATTGCCAGCCTAAGAAGCTTTTGCTAGTTTAATACATTTTGATGTGCCTCTTGGCTAAAAATGATTGGCATTTAATTTTTCATTTATATCAAACTTTTGACTAGCTCAGTTCTAATTATGAGATTCGTTTTTAAGGATTATCTCTCGATTATTTGAGGATTAAGTGATTGCAGAATGTACTTTTTTAATGAGACGTGAAATCCCTCGAGTGGCGAAATCGTAACAAGAACGCTGGCATCACTCATTGAGTCACTTCGATCGGAAGTCAGTCACAAAACGAATCCGCTATCGTATGTTCTTGTGCGATAACTTTAATTTCATGTAAAAACTTTAATTATCTTGCATAAAATACAGTGTAACTGTGTATTTCGTGTTCGTGAGCAGTTCGTGCGTGTATACAGTGCATCACCGGCTGACTTTCGCTTGGATTTCAGTGCAAAAATCGTTTGCGAAAAAGAGCAACGAAAAACAGTGAACTGTGTGTTTTTCTCAGTGCTTTTACTATTTTTTGTTGGATATCTTCCGTTATCGAAGGTAACAGAGCGGATCTTGGCCTTTAGTACTGCAGCAGTCACTTTTAACCCATAGAAAATCGTTTTAACATAACCTTACATTTGTGAGGTGGTTGTTGCAACCTAAAAATACCTTCTTTGTTTATTTTTAATTATTTTTTTAAATGCTAATGAGCGTTGAATCCTTTGCCTTTTTAACTTATTTTTAAAAATATTATAAGGTGCTTTATAGGGCCACATTCTTATTTTCCAGGTGTTTTACTGTTATCAATTCTTATCAGATTCTGTTATTGATCAAGACAAGTATTTTAGATATTTACTCTATTATTCATGCTCAGTTGAGCACTATTTTTGTCCAAAGAGTTTTTATCTAAATAGAACCATTAACTTTTTTTTTAAACTGTGCTCTTGAATTTATCTAGGTTATTAGTTCATACATGTGATTTGTTGCTTACTAGCTTTGACCTGCGACTTCGTTCGCGTCGTCTTTACTAAAAAAATTAACTACAGAATATATTTGCATTGTAAAACTTCTTTTTTAAAACCATTACATATGTCATTGACATCATCAACAGTACGTATAGTTAAGAACTCAAAATCTAAAGATAATATTGATATTCAAATAATAAGGTTATTGACATTGAATCAAAGGTCAATGATCTCTCAAGGTTTTTAATACATCATTAATTATGTCCTATACTGGGGGGGGGGGGAGTACCACATGTGTACTTGTTTATATTACAGTATAGTTAGTACTTCTTTTTTCTAATTTAAGAGCTTAGCTCTTGTCGGTGGAGCCTCTTCCATCCCTCCCTATTCTCTGCCTTCTTTTTAACATCTTGATACGACATGACACCCGCCTTTTCCTTCACCTGTTCTAGGAACGTCCGCCTGGGTATTCCTCTCTTCCTTTTCCCTTCAAATTTTCCTTCTATGATGTTTTTTATGAAGGAATCATGTCGTATCAAATGTCCTAGCATCTTTCCTCTTCTGTTCTCAATGGATTTTAGTAAACTTCTCTTTTCGCCCACAATCTGTGATACCTCCTCATTTCTCTTCTTTTCAGTCCAACTTATCCTCTCCATAGTTAGTACATAATGTCAATATTACCTATTTCAAATTCTAAAAATAAATTTTTTAGCTATACAAAGATATATTTCCAGAGGCAGAAAAGCTTAAATTAAATTGTATAGTTTGCTTCGCTACCTAACTGAGACAAAGACTTGGCAAAATTTACTTAAATTTATATACATTAATCCGATATGAATGTATGAGACTGATTAGATGTGGATGAAGCGAAAGAAGTGTGTTTGAATCGTGGCAAGTGTAGGGATGTAGTCACCGCCTAACCCAGTAGGAGAAAGGTGTGACAGACAGATATGTATGTATGTATGTATTATTATGTAGGTATGTATGTATTAGTGGTGGGCCGAGTAACAGTTTTACCGAGTAACCGAGTACCGAGTATTACTCGGTTTAAAGTTTACCGAGCCGAGTACTCGGCCGAGTTACTCGGTATAGCTAAAGTAGGTAGAATTTTGCGCGAAGAAGCTCGGGAGCGAGTGGTGATAATGGTGTTAGAACTATCCTTCCGCACCCCGCTAATTATTCATAATGAAAACAATAAACCACAACCGTAAAAGTTGCAAATTTTTTTTGAAAAAACTGCTCATTAATTTTTCTTCTAAATAATTATGATAATAGCAATTCATAACATTGCTCCAGCTGGGCAGGCCTAAATATGTACCATTAGAAAGAATTAGACTATGATCTACCAAGCAGATCCAATGCGCAAGGTAGATTTATTTGCACCGAGTACTCGGCATTTTTACCGAGTTATTCGGCCGATTACGAGTAGTGAAAAAAGTGCCGAGTACGCCGAGTACCGAGTATTAACCGAGTACTCGGCCCACCTCTAGTATGTATGTATGTAATATGTACTTACTAGAGGCTGCCCGCGACTTCGTACGCATTTTATCGTAATATCTTTGAAAAAACACGAAATATCTGCAAATAATATAGCCTATGTGTTATTCTGATGTCCAAGCTAATTTATTGTAAAACATTAAAATCTGTTCAGTGATTTTTACGTGATGAAGTAACAAACATCCATCCATCGGCACAAACATTGACATTTATAATATTTATAGGATACGTCTACTGCTAGCTTAGCATGGCACTCCGTGACAAGACGTTGTCATGCGTTTGTCACGCTTACGTCTCTGTCTATAGTATTAAATGTGATAAGGACAGCATACGTGAGATAGTTGGCGCGGCACGCCGTGCTAAGCCCCATCATGCAACCCCACAGCTAATGCGAAACGAAAGTAAAAATTGGCTATGCACAGTATTGCACAGGCTCATAAATCGTATTAACGAATAAAATTAATAAAGATACACGTGTAACCACGAGCGACGCGTTGTCGTCGCGTGTACGCTATTTCTAATGCACACTGATCGTCTATTTATACTGCTATTGCGTTTCTACGACCTGGATCCGATGCGCCGGCGCACACCTGACGGAGCGCAGCGCAGAGCATTTTTGATCGTCATATTATTATCGACATTGTTCTCATTAGAATAATATTCAAAATCAGTTAACATAACAAACGAGCATCGGAGCATCGGAGCGACTACAAGCGAATGTTGTGTCAATTGATTTTGAATTTTATTCTAATGAGAACAGTGTCGATAATAATATGACAATCAAAAATGCTCTGCGCTGCGCTCCGTCAGGTGTGCGCCGACCCTAAGATCAAATGAAATTTTCAAAATTTGAACATTATGCACTTTTATCGTTATTCTTTTGTTTAAAAGTACAAGCTAATTCAAAATTTGAACTTTAGAGTTTTTGAAAGTTTTTTTTGGCTTTGCTACCTAACTGAGACAAAAACAGTAAAATATGATTTAAAAATTCAAAATTTACAGAGCCCTATGTTCTTAGTTTAATAATGAAAATAATTTTAAACTACCTATAAATTATTATAGTAAATAAACATACTTAGTTGTCCTAATGCAAGATCTAGAAAAAAAATCAGCAAGAATGAAAAAAAAAATAAGTAAAATAAACATTTTAAAAGAACAGACTGCATTTGGTCGCCGCATCAATTAACATATTCAAAAAAGTAAAAAATACCTATACCTATATAATACCTATAAAATCAATAGGTAGGTACTTGGTCACCTATTTATTTGTATATTATACATATGTTGCAATTGATATGAGGTAGTATTTACCTACTTCAACTAGGTACCTGAATCTTTAACTTAAAAGGAACGCATAAATTGAATGAGTATGAAAAAGATAATTAAAAGGTCAAAACAGTAAAACATTATACTTCCAAATTGTACATAACCTTGTTTTCTTTTTCCGCCATTTTTCTCGGAAACCGCGATATTTTTTTCAAATATAGAACGTCCTTGCCAAGGCGTTCGGGCGTGGAGTCGATGCCCTAACGTCCAAGACATTGGCTGTTTGTTTGATGTAACACCTAAAATTAGCATTAGCTTGTAAATTAAAAAAAAAACTGCGCGGGAAAGACTAGTTATTTAAATCCTATATTATAAATGTCAATGTTTGCGCCGATGGATGGATGTTCGTTACTCTTCCACGCATAAACTACTGAACAAATTTTGATGAAACTTGGCAATATTACTATGGAACCGTATTAATGGACTTACGACTTTTTAGAATGAGGACATTTTATTTTATTTATTTCATACTGAAAATAGCCATTCAAACATTTTTAAAATATTATAGAATAAAAATAAGGTGTTAAAAAATTAAACATTGTCAATTGTATGTCGGCAGAGTGTCAACGGCATTTTTAACACATTTGGTATTCTGCTAAACAATGGCTTATAGGGTTAAGGAGGAAACAGTTGCTCAGACGGGTACAGTGACTCACCGTCGGTTTGTAAAGAAGGAAAAGAGATACATTCATCTCTTTTGCACTTTTCGGAAGCTTTTGGCATGCGCACGCGCAAGTGCAAAAGAGATGAACGTATCACTTTTCTTTCTTTATAAAACGATGGTGAGTTACTGTACCCGACTGAGCAACTGTTTCCTCCTTAACCATACTGATTGCGACCAAATCTGTCAAAAATGCCATTGACTTGACACTCTGCCGACACACAACTGAGGATATAGTAAATTATCAGAGTTGGACCACTGATTCATTCGTAGGTAGTTGACCTATCTCAGTTACTGGCGCACAATGCGTCATTATTGTTTTGCAAGATTCTAAATTGCCTCCCTTGCCTATACATGATTTGCATATAAGTATAACAATAGTTACACAATTAGGCTGTTGACAACTTTGAGTATAGAATATATAAGATGGAGCCATACCGTCTGGATCTGCGTGCCTGGTCTGGCGCAAAATGGCTACTTTTTTATGTAAAAATAACGTTTGACAGGTCATCTACCAAGAAAACTTAGCGCAAATCTTGGCACGCTGTCATAAACTGTTTTATTTGTATATGAAAAAATGGGGCCACTCCTTATATCATCCTCATTGCCAAAGATGTGTGTTTTGTTTCAAGAACAAAACTTCTTTTTACTATTTAAAAAAATCTTTTTATAGGTACTACGTATAAGTTTAGTATAAGCTATAATATAAGCTTAGGTTCGCATTTTAAGTATAATTCAGTAAGTAAGTAGATAAATTGCTGATGGTTCTTTTAAAACGGGGGCACACGTTATTGTTTTGATTTGAATGCACATGACCATTGACGAGTGTTGCAATGTGCAATTTTTTTACAACACGTGAGTCATTGAATCTTTGAAAAGCTTAGTTTTTCAACCCTTTTTAACGTCCCAACTACAGACACACGAGCCTACCCTCATACGAGAGTGATTAGGCCGTAATTACGCTGGCCCATTAGTTGGGATTACACATACACCTTCGAATTTCTTCTCTAGTGTATGCAGGTTTCTTCATGTTTTCATTCACCATTAGCGAGTGGTAATTGAATATTCAATCCGTAAATTAGAAATAATTCTCAGAGGTACAGGTTAGATCGAAACCGCGTCCCCAAGATTGGAGGCGGGCGTTCTACCAACTTGGCAGCCGTTCCCATCTTGAAAAAAAAAGTTACCACGTCACCCTGAGCTCAGTATTACGCAAGTGTCAACTATACTCTTGCTGTAATAGACGTAGATTAGAAAAATGCGGGCCCTGTTTCACGACTCACATTATAAAATTTAACTGACAGATATTTTATATCTGTGTATTTTATATCAGATATAATATATCTGTCACTGTCTAAAACGTCATGTTTTATGAAATAGGTATACCCGTTAGTTAAATTTAATCTATAGATAGTGAAACTGACCCTTAGTTATAAAAAAAGTCTTTTGCACAATGCCAAAAACAAAATGCAGTCATCACGTTGAAATGTGACAAAACATCAAAAGATGGTGTCAAAAGGATGTCTTAGTTTTATAATGCACTAATGACATTGGCAGTCATTTTCTGTTTTACCCACGCCTTTGAGTATAGAATACATAAGGAGAAGCCATACCGTCTGAATCTGCGTGCCTGGTCTGGCGCAAAATGGCTACCTTTTTGGATGGTACTACTTATCGTTTGACAGGTCATCTACCAAGAAAACTATGAGAAAACTTGGCGCAACCTTAGCGCGATTCATAAACTCATTTGTATATGAAAAAAAGTGGGGCCACTCCTTATATTCTTTCCTCATTGTTACATACTTTGTAATCAGTAGTGATGCTAGTATGAAGTAGCTGAAAGAATATTTTGAGCAGACCTAATTTAATAAGTAGTTTTTATTTTAATAAGCAAATATTTCTTATTCATTATACTATTAATAATTACTGCATGTCTGATGACTAAATGTGTGAAACTTTATTAAATTTATTAACAACCTTTTATACCACATTTATAGCAATATAATTTCATTTCATTAATTTGATCGCCATTTTGTATCAATATACATGTAGGTACAATCAGCATGTTAGCTTACTTCACTTGACCTAGTTTTTTGTAACAATCCTTCCATGCATCATTTACATCGCTATTGACGAATGTTTCATTTGTTACATTGTGTTTGTTTTAGTTAGGATGAGTTCGAAAATTATCATGACATATCATACCTACATCGTACTAATTAATATTATAAATGTCAATGTTTGTGCCGATGATTGAATGGATGGATGTTTGTTACTCTTTCATGCAAAAACTACTGAATAGATTTTGATAAAATTTAGCAATATAAATATTAAATAAATAAATATTGGGGGACATTTCACACACGGTCACCTGACCCCAAACTAGGCAAATCCTTTACTATGGGTATCAGGGACTGATAAACATACATAGATAAATACTGTAGCTTATGTATGAAAAAAATCATATGGGCTATGTTATTTTAAGATTTCATGATTTTTTTCCAAGATATAACGATAAATGCGTACGAATTCGCAGGCAGCTTCTAGTATTAATTTAATATTAGTTGAAGGGTATTTCGCGCGGATGTTATATGGAATATGAAGTGTCCTGGGGACGGCGTGCCGCGACAATTATCTCACGCATGCTGTCCTTATCACATTTAAAACTATAGATAGAGACGTAAGCGTGACAAACGCATGACAACGTTTTGTCACGGAGTGCCATGCTAAGCTAGCAGGGCCTGGTTATAGTCCTGTGAAAATCACTGTTACAAATTATTTAATTGTTACTAATTATCAAAAATACCAGTGACAAAATATCAACATCAGCACATCACTAGTCACCCACACACACCGTCCAGAGTAATAATGGATGATACATAGTGCATTGACTTTGATTTTACGATTTAGGTACTTTATAAAGTCTTGTTTATAATTACTTTGTGTAAGGCGTAGGCGCAGGCATGATGACTAAAATTTTTTTAGTCCATCACATAGGTTATTTTAAAATATTCGACACGCACTTTTTTCTTTTTTCTCTAAAACTAAAAATGACAAAGATACGCTGGGTTGAAGTTCCTCATGACGTCACGTTTGAGTACAATTTTTACTCAAAACTGACGTCAAAACAAAACCCCCCACTTTGTAACTTTGATGCTCTGTATCTTTGTATCTCTTTATTTATGTATTTGATCAGGTAAAAATGTGTTTCAAATATTTTTAATTGCCTAAAAGATTGACTAATAAAATTATAATGCCATTTTTTGAATTTAGTATCATCCCTTTTAGTTGTGTTGGTACTATATAAAATACCTGCCATAAGTTGGAGGCTTCTGAGCATATTACCTAGAAAAGTTTCTTTGAACGGTCAGTTTTCCTGCAAACTAGAAGAGAACATTTCCACTACAGGGATACGAGCCTCTCTTACGAGAGTGATTAGGCCGTAATCTACCACGCCGGATTAGGGTTGGCGGACTTCACATACACCTTCAAATTTCTTCTTTAGGGTATGCAGGTTTTCTCACGATGTTTTCCTTCACCGTTAGGAAAATACAGAAAATAACTACACTTAATATTTTTAATAAACTTTTTTTGCAAATTAGGTACCTACTGTTAACTTGCATATTATAATATTCTTATTACTTCATTTAAAACGTTTTCCTTGTTAATACAATAATCCTATAAATATTATAAATGACAATGTTTGTGCCGATGGTCGGATGTATGGACGTTTGTTACTTCATCACGTAAAAACTACTAAACAGATTTTAATGAAATTTTACAATAACTTAGCTTGGACATCAGAATAACACATATAATTTGTAGATACTTCGTGTTTTTTCAAAGATATGACGATAATAGGTATGCGTAGGTACCTACGGGCAGCCTCTAGTATAAAATAATTTACAAACAGGAAGACTTGAAACATATGACACCCACGCTATTTTGTCGACCTTACATACCGCCATTTTGAATTTCAGAATGCATTTACACAATTTGTCATCTTGAGACTTCATCTGTATGTGCGTTCATATAAATTAAGTCTCGCATAACAATTCTGGGTTATAATTAAGAAGAGATAATTTACTTTTCATTTCATTATCTGGGAAAACCTTGGTAAAGGTCATTTTGTTATAAAAGTCATTTTAATCTTCATAAATTTTACCTACATGGGTGGGTATAGAATACAGACATAAAAAACAAAAAATGTCTCTCGTGTTCCTGAAAGTTAAGGACACTGGGAGCTAATTTCTCAACTTAATGCATATCCGCATAATCTGTGTCCGATGTAGTTTTGGCCTGTGTAAATATTTTGAGGATTAGATGCTACAGTATCCTTAATCATCAGGAACAGGAAAGACAATTTTGAACCCAATTCTGTGTATGACTTACATACATTGTTGTATATGTCTGTCACGCCTCTTTCCTATCGAGGTAGACAGAGACCACTTCCCTCCACTTGCTACGATACAAACACACCTCTTTCGCTTCATCCACATTCATCAGTCTCTTCATACATGCTCGTCGGTATATAGCTTATGTTTTATTCTGATATACAATATTGTTAAGTTTCATTGGAACCTGTTCAATTGTTTTTGTGTGAAAGAGTAACAAACATCGTCACATCTATATGTCGGCACAAACATTGACATTTAGACCCAGAACACTCGGTAAAACGCAACTGAAACTGCTAGTTACTTTTGAGTTGCAACTGAAACGAAACGTTTCAAACTAGTTGCGTCGTGTGTGGTTTTATAAAGAAGTCTATAGCAGAAACTTCGATGCAACTCAAAAATAACTAGCAGTTTCAGTTGCGTTTCACCGTGTGTTCTGGGTCTTATAATATTAGTAGGATTTCATATAATATTATGACGTAGCGATTACAAGGTACCAACTCGATAGTTTAATTAAACAAACAGGTTCATTTTTTGTGCGTATAATTCAATAACTTTGACATATAATATTTCCGCATACCTAAGTAGGTTTGCAGTTTTTTTTAATTGGGTAATTAGATTAGTTTATAAAGACCTTGTTATTATAATGTCTTGATAATAATAATATTAATATTACCTAAAAAAAAAAATTGTAAGGTAATTTAATAAGCAGGAATAAAGTTCTTACTTAGAAATTGAATTTTATCTCGTGATTAAGAAATCAGCTCTTTTAATGGGTGAGAGATGATTTTATACCATATATTGGCGGTAATTATTTAATAACTATGCGTATGCGCATAGTTAGGTTTTATTGAATATCTATCTATTTTCTTCTTGTACTTTTTTTTTTCTTTTTAGAACGATCCTAAAATAGCAATGCACTCATAATCCATACGTTCATTTATGACATTACCTCGTTACCCGAATTAAACGATTGCACTCATCTTATTTTAGTCTGGCAAGGATTTTACGAACAAGGATGCGTTCCATTTCACGAAGAATATTTTAATCTCACCCTTGAGTTTAAATTATGTTTGTAACAAATTATTTTCGGTTTTTGGCAAACGAAACGCTTTTCATCTTCGTGTAGGTATTATTTTTTAAACGGTTTTATTTAGCTCACCCCGTTTGTTTTCTTGGGTCAAATTTAGTAATTCAAATTTCACCCTCTTCCTGTCAACCGATTAATCTGAAATTTTGTATACACTTTGGATTTTGGTGACAATACAATTATGTTTATTCATTATCATTATAAATTCAAGATGGCCGCCGCTACAAAATGGCGGATAATTTAGGTTTTATTAATCCCATCAATATGGGTATCAAATGAAAGGGCTCAACGAGCAGAATACAATATACTATAAAATATTGAAATCCAAGATGGCGGACGCTACAAAATGGCGGATAACGTAGGTTCTATCAATCCCATCAATATGGGTATCAAATGAAAGTGCTCAACCAGTAGAATACAATGTACTATATAAAATTAAAATCCAAGATGGCGGCCGCTACAAAATGGCGGATAACTTAGGTTTTATCAATACAATCAATATGGGTATCAAATGAAAGGTCTCAACAAGTAGAATACAATTTACTATGCGAAATTGAAATCTAAGATGGCCGCCGCTACCAAATGGCTGATAACAATTTTTTATCAATCCCACCAATATGGGTATCAAATAAAAGGGCTTGCCAAGAAGAATTCAGTGCACTATACAACCTCAATATTTTAGATGGGCGCAGCCACTAAATGGCGTATAATAATAAGATTTAAATTTAGAAATTGAATCTGTAATTTAGGTATCTGATTAATCCAGCCTGAATCCACCACCCAAGTCAAGATTTATGCAGGGCAGCACTGTGGATCACGCAATCGTATACTTAGGTGCGAAACTGTTTGAAGAAGGTCAAGCCTACGTGGCTCTTTGTAGAGTAAGAGCTTTGCAGGGACTACGTATAGAGGAGTTGGACTGCAATAAACTAACGGGCAAGAAACCTTGCAATAATGAAGCACTAAATGAATTAAACAGAATGCGAAATAAAAACTAAAAACTAGAAAATAAAAATAGGTAAAAAAACTTTTTAAGTTAAACGGTTTTATGTTAAACATATCTACATTGCAATGTTTAAGATAAATGTACTAAAAACCAAAAAATAATAAAATAGACACAGTCGTGGGAATTATAAACATATGCATAGACTAGACTAAAATAAAACCGTGGGGCACGTCAATTGTCTACAATCGTTGATTAAAATGTTTGTTTTGTAATGTTACACTATAATAAGGCAGTTGTTCAACCGACAACGATGGACGTGTGATAAGTAGGGCTAGAATGTGGAAACAAGCTAGCAAGCTCGATTATAAGCGAGTTTTAGGGTTTCATAGTGTTGAGCGAGTAGTACTTTTATCATATGTTTTGTCGATTAAAGACAAACTACGAGCAGTGAAACGATTCTTCGCCAGCCAGCAGTGTGATGTGAATGTCCAACGATAAACTAGTTGAAACATCTCTTTTATTTACATGGAGTGTATAACTATTGTAATTTCCATGAGCAAGAAAATAGTAAGTAATTTCCTCACCGTCTGCGGGCCAACTGCCTAACGACGAATTAAACGATTCTTCTATCGCACATTAAGTCCATAATTTGTAGACAATTGACGTGCCCCACGGTTTTATTTTAGTCTAGTCTATGCATATGTTTATAATTCCCACGACTGTGTCTATTTTATTATTTTTTGGTTTTTAGTACATTTATCTTAAACATTGCAATGTAGATATGTTTAACATAAAACCGTTTAACTTAAAAAGTTTTTTTACCTATTTTTTTAATGTCTCTTTTCTGGGACTTGGACAATGGAACAAAGGGATATTTTTCTTCGGTTAAATCTTTTTTTTAAATAACTCTTTTTAATAAGTAGGTAACAATTAAACCCAAATAAACAGACTCATTAACCAACGGTAACTGAGGCATTAAATATAGTGCTGTCTTTTTGGGTTCCTTAGGTGAAAGTATTTTATGTAGGTATGGAACCCTAAAATGGGACCCTATGGGCCGGCACACATTATTATTCTAATGATAACAATGTTGATACTAATATGACAGTCATAAACGCTCTGCACTGCGCTCCGTCAGGTCTGCGCTGTCCATCTATGGTCTACCACCAGGCAGCCTGAATCTCAAACAAATTAAAAAAAAAACGGAAACAAATCCTCATAAAAGCAATAAGACCAAGGAAATAAGGGTCGATTGTCGATAGTATCGTCTCCGTCGTTTATATGTCATTAGATAAGGATAGATAACATCTGTAATTGGTAGTGGTTGTCCTTACTGCGCCTGCGTTAGGAGGAAATAGCACAAGGTTGTATTGTAGCCTTTTGAAGAACAAGTCTTGGTATTTTTAAGGTTGTTAGAATTAAAAATAGTTGACAAATACTGTATAAAATAGCAACTTTTACTATTCCCCTTTTTACCCGACTGCGCCAGAAGGAGGGTTATGTTTTTCGAGAGAGTTTCGAGAATTCTTTGGCGTGCCTTACAGCCTAAACGGCTTGATGGATTTTACTTGAGAGATACTGAGAGTGACACTGGGTACAAGAAAAAAAAAAGCGTTTTCTAAACGCAATCGGGTTTATTTTTATAAAAAGTTTAGGTTATTTCCCCATTTAAAAAATGGCCGTTCCATGTAAATTTGCAGCTTTTGTGAATCTCCAATGCAAAAAGAAGGGGACGTGTTTGTCTATGTGTCTGTTTGTGGCGTCATAACTCGCGAACATGCGAAACTATATTGATTTTTTTTTTTGTTTGAATGTTGTTCTAGTCTAGAGTGTAAGAGATGCTCGAATGTTTATCTATTCTTTATTTAAATGAAGTAACATTACAATAGTTTCTATTTATCGCGTCAAGAACAAGCTAAAACCTTGATTAAATACATTGAGCGAATGAATCCTGTTTTACACCAATGGGCGGCCATATTTGGAAACACAGCCGTACCTTACCATGTACTGCCAACTGTTTAGTCTTTACCTTGTGTTATAGCCAGCTTTGGTAAAGAAATTCTAATAAAATGTCAGTGTGACCAGGCGTCCTACAGTGTGCTACAGTAGGCATGACGACAAAAAAATTTTTTTAGGCCCATCACATAGTTTATTTTTAAATATTCGACACGTATTTTTTCTTTTTTCTCTTAAACTAAAAATTACAAAGATACACTGGGTTAAAGTTGCTTGTGACGCCACGCTTACGTACGATTTTTACGTAAGAGTGACGTCAAAACCCCCCACTCCATAACTTTGATGCTCTGTATCTTTGTATTTATTTATGTATTTAATCAGGTAAAAATTGTGTTTCAAATATTTTTTAATAGCCTAAAAGACGGACTAGTAATTATTTTTTGAATTTTTAAATGTAGTCGTCATCCCTTTTCCAAGAAAGGCCAATTAAGCGATTGCTCTATTACGCCTATAGCTGTCATTCAAAAATCGGAATAAGACGGCATGATGTTTAATGGATTGTTAATTTAATGAGCCTTTTTTCTTGCAACTCGGAGAAAATCTCTTAGTGCGCTTGTAGACGTCCGTTTTTTTACCGGACTATGGCCCGTTGTCTGTTACGCGGTGGTGTATGTTTTAATATGGACCTGTGCATACGCACCGGACATCCATCCGACAAAAAATATATGACAGCCGTTTTTATTCTAATCTAATTTAGCCACTCGTGTCCCACTGCTGGGCAAAGGCCTCTCTCCTAATCCGCCATGACTTTCTGTCTCGAGCCGTTTTTATTATCGGGTAAAAAAAAACGAAGTCTACAAGCTCTCTTAGATTGTACATCATCATCAGGTCGATCACATTAAATGATCACACCTCAATAATAAGAAATGACGTCCTCTACTTGACCAGTCATAGATCAAAATAAATAATCTTACGTCAAAAATGGCGAAGAACCGCGCATGCGTACGAAGTGCGTACGCTTTCGCTATACCTAACTACAATGGATTTTATAACACTTTCACTACATTTTCGCCAGCTTTCTAATATTTACATCGACGCTGGTAAGGTACTGCTCTAATACGGTTATGTTGGACATGTTTGCAAAAATAAATGGCTTACCTTAAAACAACACGCAAAATTTAAGTAGAAACCCAGTTTTAAACAACTCACATACTGGTAACGTCGCAAGTTACTGTTTTATTATAACTTATTTACTTTTATTTATTCGTGAATTTTGATGTTAAGTCTGACACTTCCCGCGCAAAGAAAACGGCCATTTGCATTTTGAAATTAAAAACTTATTAATACTTATGAAACCTCTTTTGTTCTGTTTTCTATTTTTTAAATATTTGGATCGAGAAGCGCAATACAAGTTAATACTGAGAAAAACAAAATTCTATCGAGCGTAGCATTATAGCACTTTCTACTAAGATTTTTACGAGTGAAACCATAATGGAATAAATAGACACTCGAGTCTTTATCATGATATGTATGAGTCATATTTTGTTCAAGATCACAGTCATAAATGCAACTTAATCAACCTATTCATACATATTAAATAAGGTAATGCGACTCATGATAAAAAAGAACTTTTAGTATGGAACCTCTAATTACCGAAATCTCCAAAAAACTTACAATACAAAATAAATCAAGTGATTGACAAAGTCGTTCGAAGAGGCATTATTTTAAACCTCAATCAATACTTACCTATTAGTTCCATATTAAAAGTTGTTTGTTTTGGGACAGACAGCCTCTATTTAAAAAGAAATTAGTACCTACGTTAAATGCGTAATATTTTATTCAAAACACGAATGAAATGAATAGGTAGGTACTCGTTTCTAGCGAGATGCGTAGCTTTCCCGCCAATTTATCCGTCATCATGCTTTTTTTCGGCAACGACCGCGAAGAGTTCAAGGTTAGCCGGCCAGTGTTCTATTCAAAGTCGAAAACATTTGAATCGTGTGTATGCAAACTCCTTGCTTAGAAACTGCGGAATAGGCTTGTTGTTCGCAAAACTTAAAAAACTGCTGGAATGATAATTTCGGTTAAGTCGCCATTATGCAACTATACGTTTTCAAAAATAAGTACCTTTTTAATTTAAATGCCATTTTTTGCAACTTGCGGTAAGTACATAAGTTCTAAAGAGTCTAATTTGAAACCCAAGTACTAACTTTTTATTGTTCATTTTAAACTCAAGTATTTTTTTTCGTCAATGACCGCTTAGAGTTCAAGGCAACTCAGCCAGTTCTAGAAAACGTCCGTAAAATTGTCTAAATCGTGTTTTTTACGTAAATGTAGAAGTTAATTCGGTAGTTACGTGCTTCTACCGTTAACCGCGAAGTGAATAAACTTATTATTATTCGGATTTAACATAATTATATTCGCATTTCATATTTATGAAAGTTTTTGGAAAACATGTGTATTTTTTTAAAACTTCTTGGCGAATTTGGGGTTAGAATGTTTCATGAAATATTTCCTCCCGCCATGTTGGCAGCATTGAAAATTTGTACTGTGAAACACAATGTTGATAATGTGCCAGTACAGTACAACTTTTCAATGCTGCCAACATGGCGGCATAGGAACTATTTCATGAAACGCACTCTTACTGTTGTCATATGTAATGATAAAAAAAATAACAAGGTATTTTATAGTACAACATACTCGAAGCTTGTTTATATAATCGTGTTGTTATTGCTATTAAGTAGCGATCTACTTAAACTACCTTGTTGACGTCATTATGACGTAGACGTTAGACTAGAATCTTCTATGGCGGTCCTTGTTCTTGACCCAATTTACTTATAAAGTTTTCAAGTTGAAATATTTGCTTTTACGTAACTTCAGTTGTATAATAAGGTACTGTGACTAAGATTTTTTTGGTAGCAAAGAGGAAGGTAGTTTTAGACAAAAAAATAACAAAAAAAGTAAAGTTGTCGCCACCCGGGAACTATGACCTCTAATTACAAATCTAAATCGAAACTGCAATGAAAACTTTACGACCTAAGCTTTAAACCTAAAATAAATCCATATGGCTGTATGATATCGTGCCCTCGGCCGTAATATCGTCGTAAAAAGTAAAAATTGGATGGCCGCCATAGGCAAACGGCCTTTATGTCATCTCAATGACGAGAAACAAAAGATTTGCAGCGAAAGTGCGTTGCATTGGCCCATGGCGTATATCCAATGCTAAACCACCAATTTAAAAAGACATTTACAGCTGCAAGTCTACTTACAATGTAACGACCATTTCATTTGGTACGGTAGTAATTTTTATTATGATCTGTGATGCGATTTTATTTTTATTTTTCGTGAAAAATGCGCTAATGAATCGTCTTTCGACTGCCAGTTGTTAATTGGTGTAAAAACATGTTTTCTGTTGTTTCTATTTGATCTTTTTTGGCTTTAGAAGTGGTGATTAGATACAGAACAAGTTAACTTAATAATCAAAATAGCTAAGTTTTTTTTATATGAATTAATAAAACCTTAGAAGATGTGATTGAAAACCATAAGAAAAATTGGCTACGGCAGTAGTGATAAGTTTATCTACTGCTTCGGCGTTTAAAAAAATATAAATCTCATTGGCTATGGTTTGGCTACGGTTGTGCGGCGGGTAATACTGAAGTCAACAAAGTAATGTTTTAAAATAACATTTACTCCGACTATTATTGAAATCGTGGCCGTTAGGAACAAGACCTACGTCTATTGTTTGTTGTGCATTAAAAAAAAACGACCTACGTCGTTGATCGTGTCAGTGAACTTAATTTAGTGTGTGCACCATAAAAGACCTACCGCCATTTTGATCACTTTTCACTGATCGCGCCAAATTCGGAAACATGTGTCGTTCCTTTACTCATAAAAAAAAGAATTTGGATACTCCTTATTGCACGAAAAATGAGATATTTTTCTTCGCTCTCAACTCAAGCTTTTGTTGCAAAAATAAATGCCCAAATTAATTGCTTCGCGTAAGATAAAATGGCGCAACAAAGAAAATCTTTGTTGTGATTGTGTTTATCTCGAAATTATCACGTGGAGATAATATTCTACTATACATAATACGCAAAACCACCTACAATGACCTAAGATATCGGCCAGAATGTAAAGACCTACGTACTTTTAGGTTTTAAGTGCATCTAGATCCGAGTAACAAAGACTAGGTCTTGTATCTTGCTGTATTAGGTTGATTTCAATTACCAGAAACTGTAGATCTATAATGCTATTAACTTATGCATATAATTACATTACTTATACATCCGTTAGCATTGTGCATTATTATTATACAGCTGATTTCAATAGGTGATAAGTTACGTATTCAGGAGATTAGAACTACGTGCAATCATATTTTATCGGGTTACCTTGAAGGGCAAAGTCTGAATAGTCTACGTGTGTCTTAGTAAATTTCTATAAAGGAGCAAAAATAAAAGGTCAAGTAGAAATGGTCATTGAACGCTCGACGTCGTCGTCGGCGTCGCGACGCGTGTCGGTTTGTTTTAGAACGCAGTTGGATCCGAACAGCCACCGCCGCCACTCGCGGCGAGCGAAACTGTAAACAAAGAACTTTTTGAACGTACAATCTTGTTCGACATAAAATCTCCGCGCGAAAATTGACGTTTATCTTTTTTAAAAAGGTGTTTTTCAGTGACAACTTTTAAATTCTGTGATCTTAACGAAAAATTTAACTTTTTTTTCGGGTTTCACATCACGTTACTCGCTAGGGTTAAAGGGTAATGTAATTCGTAAACAATTGTAAATTGTATTTCAGTTAGGTAGTGTTGCGTACATGAATTTAAAATGAATTGTATACCTAATTAACTTAAATGGAATTTTACTTTTACGATCACTAATTATAAAGAACTTTGCCCTGTTTACGAATCTGTTTTAAGAAAAGTTGCTGGTTACGCTCTCTTGTTTTCGTTTTATTTTGATTGAACGATAAAATACCCAATGAAGGCAAAGGGTTCTCGCTAATAAATTCCTTTTGTATAAATATAATGTTTACCTAGCTTTTCTTTTTGATGCTGCAGTACTCAAGGTCACATTTCGTGTTGTTCCATTTCCAGAGACAGTCCCAAGAAGTGCAGTGACACATTTTGGCGCGTAGCCAAAAAAAAAAAACTTTCGGTGTTTTGACTTAAGTGAATCAGTGACAATGTTCCGCAATCTTATCGCAATGTGCTCCACAATCGAACTTTTGGCGGGAAAAAAGTGACAGCTAGAAAAGATGTCTCCCGACAAACGCAAGAGGAGAAACGAAACGCATAAGTTCAAGGAAATAATAAGAACTATTGTTTAGCTATAATCTATAGTTTAAAAGCTAAAAAAAATTGATCTCAGTATTTTATTTAGTGCTCAACATATAAGAGGATATATAGACTGAATTTAGTTTTAAGTATTGTAAAAAATTTAAGCCGAAATAGACTGGAAAATTAAAAATGATCGCGTTAAAGAAGCTCTATGGGGATGAACTTTTGAGGTTAGCTCTTGTATTGAGTTTGCTGAAGGTCGATCCTCACGATTACTTGGAGCAGGAGACGCAGCAGCTGCTGTCAGGGCTGCACATTTCAAACGGATCTGATTGGTCGGCGGAGCAGGAAGCCCGCACCCTCATTCGTCCCCGCTTCGTCCACCCGAAATCTCTAGACAACATCCTGATCAACTACGAAAGAGAGTTATTCGAAGAATTAAACTCTCTAGGGCGCTACGCTGATTACAACTACGAAAACAATGCCCGGATACGTGTAAATCCAATACTTCATACATATTTAGTGAATAACGTGGCGACCGATACAGTAGTACCCGCGCTCGCGGCCCAAACGGTCGACGAGCCGAGTCAGGATGGAGTCTCCGCCGACGACAACGTAGCTCAGGAAATCAAAGTCTCTGAAGAAGCAGTAGACACTCCAGACCCGGAAACAACAGAGGAGGAACAAATAGAGACCGAACAAGAGCAACCACCTCAACCAGACGCTGTCGTCACCCTATCACCAGACTTTCTCAACAATCATACTGAGTCGGACATTTTCACTGAAATAGCTAGTCGTTCCTTCGACGTTAATGAATTTCTGATTCAACCAGACATGCAGATTAAGAAGGAACCTCAAGATGCCGAACAGGCAGACCTTTTGAATGTACAAATCAAGAAAGAGCCTCAGAATGATGATCTGTACAGCGACAATGCTATGGACGATTTCGTACCTTACTTCACGGCGAAAGCTGAAAAGTTCGAGCTTGGGGAACCTAACTCTGTATTCCACCAAAATCTTGCCGATTTAAAAGACTACGAAGAGCTATTTGATGATGTTAAAGAACTCAGAGGCGATTTAGACTGCATCGATGTGAAACAACAGCAGGAGGACTTGGAGCAGTACCTTCTGGAAAACACGCCTTTAGATTCAGAGGTTTATGAATTGGCTCCAATGTTTGAAGAGGAAGTGGTGTTGGGCGTGAAGAGGGAGAGAGCGAGCACTAGTTTTACGTCAGCGAGTTCAAGTGGAGTGAGCGAGATGGATGTGTCGATGAAGGAGGACATCAAGTCGGAGCCTGATGAAGGCCATCACACTGGAGATGAATTGACACAAGAGGTAGGTTTTAGATGTAGTCAAGAACTAAATAATTACTAATCTAATTATTATTTATAGTACTTATTTACTTAGCACATTACTGCGTATTATATTTGATTTGGTATATTCAAATTTAGCTGGGCTGAGTTATTTGTTTTAGATTTATCTCAACTTTCTAACGCCATAAAAGGATATCTTGTTTATGATAAAATTTCACATCTTCTGCTAGTTTATTATGGATTTTGTCCATGGTAATCGTGGCATACTACTCATTCGATATGCCTACAATATTTAGACCTCAAAATATATCATATCTTATACAAAAAGTCGACTTTAAAAAAGCAACAAAAGTTTAGAAAAAGTAGATTTCAGATTCTTAATACCGTCAATATTATACTACCGAGAATCCATTTTGAATAAAACTGGAAAAAAAGAACGACGTCAAAAGAAATTATAATTGTTGATCGCATAACATTTGACTTCACGGACGGTGTGCGTGCCCAGGCGCATGCATAATGTACTGTTTACAGCTTCTACACTTTTAAAACTACGAAATTATACTTTTACGGTAATCAAGTACGTGTGCTGTCTCTTTTGGATTTAATAAGTTGGAGTGAATAAGATATACCCTGAATTTTAAACTTGATAAAGTAGCGGACAATGGCTTGTACGACTGATTTAAACATACCTAAATAAGATATCTATTTTTACAATGCTTTGATTTGAAGAAATGGCGACTTTATAACTTAGTAGTTTCAGATTTGATCGGTCTTTAAAACGTTAATTTTTTCATTTTAATTTAAAAGTTAGACACTCACTACTGTTCCACTTGTCGGTGGAGCATTCTCCATTTAGGCCTGTTCTCTGCCAGTGCTTTGATTAATTAATAAAGCATAACGTGAATTAAGTTGTCATATGTCCCAAAGGTCACTCACCATGAAGGGTTTGGAGTTTGAATCCCAGTAGGACAAAAGACTGAATGATTTTTGTCTTGCGTTATACATACCTACATATCCGTCACGCCTCTCTCCCATTGGGGTAGGCCGATAACACTTCCCTCCACTTGCTACGATCCAAACACATATCTTTCACTTCACTACTTTCGTTTTAATGTGTTCATTTCCAGTTTATGAAACATTTGTTTAAAATTTTGACATTCTTGTGCTACAAAACCTACTGACATATGAAAGAAAGAAAAAAAAAATGTTTATTAAAATGCGTACTTAGCCAAAAATAATTTGAAATGTATTCTTGGAACATACATTTTAAAATATTTTGTAGCCGCCCAGCCGTCTCGCCCTACCACGCCTTGCATTTTTGACTAAATCTTTTCTGTTATTGTTGGCCTTCCTCATCAGCCCTTTTAACGTCCCCTTTGTTGGTCATTCAATAGTAAACAGCCTTAAAACACGTATTAATATAGTAATATTAGTTAGCTTTTCAAGGCTGTTCTTAGAAAACTCCGTCGAAAAATAGTACAAAATGGCAGGCTGATTGCCAGTCTGCAGAGACCTGCCTGCTCTTTTAATCTAGCAATTGTCGAAATTCAATTTGTACTTTTGACCCAAATAGATGACTTGATGAAAGCAGATGCAAGACAAGTTGAAATGTATTTCTTTTCCTTTTTGCATTAGCCTATTTCGTCCCACCACTGGGCAAAAGGCTCTCCCATGCTTCTCCACAGATTCCTGTCAGTGACTGCTTCTCACCAATCTTGCCTAAATGTGCATAGGTCGTCATGCCATCTTTTCTTGGGCCTACCTCGGGGACGTTGGCCGTCATATGGCTCCCCTTCTGTGGCTATTCTCGCCGATGTTTAAGGGAGGATATTCCCAACAGTGTGGAACGTCATACGGCTGATGATAGTAATGATGATGCAGTTGAATTTGACAATAATTTTAAACCAATATAACTGACTAGGTAATCCGTTTTTCTATTACAAATATCAGCTAATTCAACATCTATCATTACAATTGTAAGGATCGGGTTTGAAACCGTGACCCAGTACGCTCCAGCGTGGGTTGGTGAGTTTCTATTCAAGCTTGCCTTTTTAGGTTTGGCTAGTTAAAACTGTATCTTACATACAATATAGATAGATAGATGGATAGAAATACTTTATTGCACACAAAGAAATACAAATAAAACTTAAAACTGTGCGCAAAAGCGGCCTTATCACTAAAAGTGATCTCTTCCAGACAACCTTAACCTTACGTATATAGTTTAATATAGTGTTTCCTAATTTGGTGCAAATACTTCAATAGGTGTGTTTGGATTGTGTTTGTATCGTAGCAAGTGGAGGGAAGTGGTCTTTGCCTACCCCGAATGGAAAGAGGCGTTACAGATATTTATGTATGTATGCAGTTTGTTAAAAGACTGCCCCAAACAAAAAAAATACAGAAAACCATAAAGTAATAGTACATTTCGGTCACGACCGCAATTCTCGAACGAAGATAACAAAATAATTTGTAAATACGTTATCATACAGTTCCAATGTCATTCTAAACAAATGTACTTACTTTATTTAATAGACACACGCTCCTTTTATTACGTATTGTTTTATTTGTTTTAGGGTTCCGTACCCAAAGGGTGAAAACGGGACCCTATTACTGAGACTGGGCTGTCCGTCCGTCCGTTTATCACCAGGCTGTATAGTATCTCATGAACCGTTATAGCTAGAGCGTTGAAATTTTTTACAAATGATGTATTACTGTTGCCGCTATAACAACAAATACAAAAATAGAATAATAATAATAATTAAGGGGGGCTCCCATACAACCAACAATTTTTTTTGCCTTTTTTACGCGATATCAATAGTTAATGGTACGGAACCCTTCCTGCGCGAGTCCGACTCGCATTAGGCCGGTTTTTTATCTGTCACAAGGGTATCTTAGTTAAATGACCGACAAAATGCAAATCTTGTATATGAAAAGCTCATTAAGGTCCGAACATCGTGCCGTCATGTTTAGATTTTTTGATAATGACAGTGACAGCTGTATAGGTGTATTGATTAAGCTAATGCTTGATTAAATCGAAAGCAATTTTATCGGCTCGGGGCGTCAAAGTGATAAAATAACTAAAGGTTTGTTGTACCGGGGTAGTCATTCATGACAAAAAAAAATTGTTGTCTTTGTCCTGCGGGATTAGTTTCCCATAGATTTTCAGTTATTTTCCATAGTTTTCAATATTATGGTAACACTGAAAATTGTCATACATATTTGCATTGAGAAATGACATTAAATATTATATTATCAAGCATAGTCATCAAGCTAATAGCACGCTATTTGGCGTTGTGTGTTTTTCATTTTCCTATGCATGTGACAATTTCAGATTTTACTATTTTTTTATTTTCATAGATATCTTTTTTTTTATTTGCCTGGCTTTAAATAGTTTCGAGCTTGTTTCACCACTTACAGATAAAATTTATCCGTCAGATATTTTATACCTGTAACTGTCTAACCAAAACGTCATGCTTTTTGAAACCGACATAGGTTTTTCTGTCAGGTAAGTAAATGTTATGTTATCAGCAGATGGTTAAACAAGCCCTCAATAGTCTATTTGGTCATACAGACAGAAAAAACAAAAAATGTCTCTCCTGTTCCCGAAAGTTAAGGACACTGGAAGCTAATTTCTCAACTTAATGCATATCCGCATAATCTGTGCCCGATGTTGTTTTGGCCTGTATAAACATTTTGAGGATTGGCTGCTCCAGTATCCTTAATCATCAGGAACAGGAAAGACAATTTTGAGCCTAATTCTGTGTATGACTCATTTCTCACACGTTACGCTCGTGAAATAATGCGTAGAGATACGTAAGTTAGTTAATAGATAACTCACATACCTACCTTCTTGTTTTTGGGTAGCAATGTGCGAATTCGGCGCGACTCAATGTCATTGACCTTGTAGAGATCATTGCTCCTAGGAGAAGGGGGGGGGGGGGGGGGGTACCACAACGCACTTTTCGTGACGGATGTTTACTATGCTCTAACTTTTTTTTAACCGTCAAATTTTCTTCTTAATTTGACATTATTGGCAGAATCCAAAATGGTTAGTTTTTTTTTTTTCTTTCAGTCCTGCGATATTATTATTGTTTTCTTACATACATACATATCTGTCACGTCTCTTTCCCATCGGGGTAGGCAGAAACCACTTCTCTCCACTTGCTACGATCCAAACACATCTTCGCTTCATTCACATTCATCAGTCTCCTCATACATGTACGTCGGTTTAGGGTACTTTCCGGCCTTTCTTTAGTAAATCCCCGATTTTATCGAGATACGTTCGCTTTGGCCTTCCCCTGCCAACATTTCTGTCTACTCTCGCCTTATTCTCTTTCATTAATGTTTATTGTTTTAAATACTGCGAATCCAGTGTCAGCTATTTAAAAAAATATAGGTATTTTTTAAAAATCACGTTTTGATAGTGCACTTGATGCGACATGACGGTTTCTTGAGAAACATCATTGAAGGAAAGGTTGGGGGGAAGAGAAACAGAGGAAGACCACAACGTACTTTATTCAAGTGAAGGCGAAAGTTAACGTCATGTCGTATCAAGAAGTAAAAGCACTGGCAGAAGTTAGGCGGATGCTCCACCAACAAGAGTTTAACTCTTAAATGCTTATGATCACGTTTTCAAGACCACATATCTAATCTAATTTAGCCACTCGTGTCCCACTGCTGGGCAAAGGCCTCCTCATCCGCCACTACTTTCTGTCTCGAGCTTCTTCCGCCCAGGTACTCAAGGTGTCCAGCTCGTCCCGCCACCGTTTCCGTGGTCTGCCGCGACGTTAGTCAGTTGGTAGCCATTGGGTAGCTGTTTTAGCCCATTAGTCTTCTGGCATGCGGCAGACGTGACCGGCCTAATCCCACTTCAGCCTGGCAGCTGTTTATATCATATCTGTAGGTAACATATCTGCCTATGAAATAAATATTGACAGGCCAGTTAGGCCGTAGTAGGTGGTGAGTCTGCCTTATACGCACGGGTCGCGGGTTCGATCCCCGCCGGTTAGCAAACATTTGTGTGATGAGCATAAATGTTTGTTCCGTGTCTGGGTGTTTATATTTATCTATGTATGTTTATCAGTCCCTGATACTCATAGTACAGGATTTGCTTAGTTTGGGGTCAGGTGACTGTGTGTGAAATGTCCCCCAATATTTATTTATTTATATTTTTTTGTCTTTGACTCAAAAGAAACCCTTTAAACATGAAAGGCACGCATTATTTGTACGTAACTACTGAAATATGTATGTTTACGGTTAGAATTTAGGTAATATCGATCTTAAAGTTAGACGAGGCCAACGTACTTGAAGGGGAAAGGCTAGTGCACTTTTAGGTAGTCGCGTAGACTCTTTGTTCCTAAACTGTCTAGATTCTAGGAAGACTAGATGTCTATCCACTTTTTTCTATGAAAAAAACAAGCAAAACGGTCTTTTTTCGAGCCTTATACTATGTTAAATATACATACATACATACATACATATCCGTCACGCCTCTCTTCCATTGGGGTAGGCAGAGAACACTTCCTTCCAATCGCTTCGATTCAAACACACATGTTAAATATTCTTTAAATTATTTCTAAACCGACGTATTAAAGAGTACCCTAAATCGATGGAAATGTAGGTGAAGCATGAGGCGACTGAGGAACGTGGATGAAGCGAAAGATGTGTTTGTATCATAGCAAGTGGAAGGAAGTGGTCTCTGCCTAGTAGCCTACCACGGCGGCAAAGAGGCGTGGTAGATATGTATGTATGTATGTATGTAAGATGAATAACATAACTCATATAGTCCTACACTGTCTTGTTCCACCACGTTTTGTATCGACTAGCATACATTTTCAGTGGATTATGGTCTGGTCCCAACTATTGTTAAATTATGTAACTCCTGTATGACTGTAATCTGATATGTATGTTGAAATAAATAAATAAATAGTCAATAGTCATATATCACGCTAGTTTTCATCAACAAGTCACAAACATACCTAGATATAAGTTACCCACGTGTCTAACTTTCCATTTCGCTCACACTCAACAACGTAGTATATTATCAGGGATACTTTAGTGGGGGGGGGGGCACGACGCGGCGGGGTGCGGCGGGCGGGTAGCACGTGTTGGATCGGCTGATGATAACAAAGCATAGCTCGATACTGGGCTACTCATAGCCTGTTTTACCGCTTAAAGATAAAATTTATTACTAGGGATAACTTATAAATGTCTCTGTCTAAAACGTCAAGTTTTATGAAATAGACATAGCTTTATCTGTCAGTTAAATTTTATCTGTAAGCGCCTACATAAGCGCAAACTGAAACGAAACGTTTCAAACTAGTTGCGTCGTGTGTGGTTTTCTAAGGAAGTCTATAGCAGAAACTGCGATGCAACAAGTAACTAGCAGCTTCAGTTGCGTTGCATTTGCGTTTCACCGTGTGTTCTGGGTTATAGTGGTAAAATAGTCCTTTGTAAAGTAAAAAAAAGAAATTACCTATCTATTCGTTGAAAAAAAAATTCCTTTGAAAGACTGCTAATAATTTGAACGCCCACGTCACATTTCGGACTAGTTCAAACAATAAATAAAATATTATATTTTGTGTCAGTCGTTAAATTAACTAGGACCCTGAAAAGTATTATCTACAGAAGAACCCAGGTCCCATTTTAATTCGTCCGGGTTACACCTACTCGTACAGTCGGCATCATAAGTTGATGAACACATTTAGATTTTCAAAAGTAACATGCACCATTATTAGACGTAAAACCTTAAACATTTTCCTTATTTTGAGTCCTATTGGATGTTCATTTAACTCTGGAGTATTTTTACTAAATCATTTTCGTCTATTTATGGTGTATTTTACTTTTGAAAATCTGAATGTATTCATAGACTTATGATGCTGAACGTACCTAGACTACGCCTTTGTTACTTGTTGTTGTGAGTCATTCGATTATGAATTTACGCAATATTTTCATTCGCCAACTGTATTTATTACGTATTATCGTCATATCTTGCAAAACATACACAATATCCTTTAATAATATGTTATATTTTGATGAGTAATCTGCAATATTGTAAAGTTTCGTTAAAATCTGTTCAGTGGTTTTTGCGTGAAAGAGTAACAAAACAAACATCCTCACGTACTATCGGTATTTTGACTATTAATGCGTAGAAAATTATAATTGTAGTCATCAGACCTTTTATTTTAATTTTTACTTTTGTAGGCGTGATGTTTTTTTATGCAAATTAAGATAAAAATATATTTTGCTTTGCGAATTTAATGATAGGATATGATTTTTAATTTACCTAATACCGAATTACACGATAGGACCAATTTCCAAAAGCGAAACAGTCTGCCTTTCTTACATTAACATTTATTTCTGTAAAAATAATCTATCTATGCTATTTAAATTAATTAAACGACAATGTATTATTAATGAAACCTATTACAAGTCTCATGATAAAAGTCGTTTTGTTTCACGATCAAAGTGCCTTCTACAAATACCTATCTAGATTAGCTATAAACATAATATATTGCAAACCCAAGTTTTAGGTTAGGACGTATCTTAGTCGACCTTGTGCCTACCTTGACCGAAGTTCACCTCACGATGTAAAAAAAAAACATACTCGAGGAAAACAAATTCATAGGTATTTATTCTAGGTTTTTCTGTAGTATATTGAAATGTAACGCCATCTATGGACGCTTTTCCGTACTATCCGTGGTATCTGTGTATTTGAAGCGATTTCATCGCATTGCGCCATGATTTTTGTTTATTGTAGATTTTAGTTAGATATGATATTAATTTAAAGATTTTTAAGAAACAAAACGTGTTTATTCCTATTTGATGTCCTTATATTTTTATAGGTTTTTATTTAGTTTTTTATTTACCTATATGTAGTGGTTAAAATATGCAATGCGATTTGTTTATATCATTAAACCATTTGATAAAAGTTGGAAAAATTATTTTAAAATCTTCTAATTATTTCTAATACAATTTAGGTAGGTAGCTGTTTAAGAAACGTGTTGCGCCATCTAGTGTCGAGTAGCATAACTTTGAAAGAGTACGATTATAAACATTCTTATAAACACCGCTAGGTGGCGTTGCTCTTATTAGTACTTCAAATAATATATAGATGGCGCTGTCACACTTTTTGATTTAGCAATACAAAATGTCACGAGATGGCAGCAGTAGTGATATCAGCAGATAAAATGACTAATTTTTTAAAATATTTTTTTTAAGTACATAAAACTGATTATTTATCAGTTAGGTACGGAATTTTAAAATTTAAACATATAGGAGTTTTTTTAGACTCTAAAAAGTCATTGCAGTTTCATATAGGTAGAGATTTAGTTTCATACTACCTAAGTACCTAACCTAACTTACAGCTTAATTCAGTACCGATATAACACGCAAACCACAAAAGAAACTCTTAATCCACCTTTATACATAGTTTTTTTTACACACAAACTCATGTAAACCAGTTCATGTACATAAAAATAAAGGAACACTAGATTAGACTTCACTCCCGCTGGGTTGTTAATCGAGAAACATCAAATCGACCCCAACATGGACGTACTAGGGGAACTCGACTATAACTCGCTAGAAATTAAAACAATAATATATTTTTTTTTCTTTACCCTAAATTTATTTATAAATATACCTCTCAAACAAATGAACTTTAAACTATTTACAATTTTTATAAACTAAATTAAAATATTTACAAACTTAAATCTACTTATTTACATTAATCCTTCGATGTCCCATCGGGCGCAAAGGTGCCCATGACGTTCGCCGCCTTGCCACGTTGAACGGCCAAGGACATTCTTTTTACCAGAAAAGACATCGAGCGAGGGTCGGCGTTGCTCTGGTAAAACCTCCGTCCCAGTTCGTTTATAAAAATATTTAATTAATTTGTTGCTTTCATGTGTTTACATTGATGTTATACCTACTTGTATAGTTGGATTCAACGCGAATGAAACTCTGTAGAAGTCTGGCTAATAAGTAGGTACCTACGTAGTTATCGTAGTTATAAAAACAATACCCTTACTTTTGACTTCGACGTAGTCGGGAAAGAAAGGCGTGTCTAGAAAGTTTTATTTTTACGACAAACATCCTCATATCCATCGGCACAAACTTAAGAACGATTTAATGGAGTGTTAGGCTGCAGGAAGGGTCATTAACTTTTTTGCAACTGGATTTTATTTATTTAACAGTTTATTTTAAGATGATAGAATATAGAGACTGAAAAAAAGAGAAGTTAATAATGATGATGTTAATTCATGAAATTGGCAATTTTTTGTAGGTACCTATTTACTTTCCAAATTGTCTCATATTTATATTGAGTGAGATCCAATAGTAAATACTCGTTCAATTCACAATTAATAATAATCAACCATAATATCAATGTTGCAGTGTCTAAAATAGCTTACATTATTTCAAAACATTTACGACGTTTCTTACTTTGATCTCATGAAATATTTAATTGTAGGTACAAAATGGCGGTTAAGACGATTAATCTGTTTTAATTTGAACATTGTCGCTTATTTTTTTAACCAACTTCTTACTAAAAACAAATAACCAAAAAAAGAAGATGATTTACATTTCGGTTGATTTTTTCTCGGTTACCTATGGACGGTATACATACAAGCTAGTAAAAAATATAATACAGCAGATACATTACAGTATCTTTAATATAAAATAATATATAGTACTGACACTATTCCACAAAATGCGTAAAAAATGTCTTATTTAGATACCTACCCACGCCTCTCTCCCATTTTCATATCTTGTTTTTGTAATTACCTAGTCAAAAATCTTTGGGCGCGTACAAGACTATGAAATTTTGTCCAAGTTTTCGTAGTCAAAAATCCTTGGGTGCGTACTTAAAATCGATCATGTGGTCTAAAAGTGTTGTAGTTAAGGCTATTAAACTTTTTAAAAATAATTTCCAACCTGGTTACTAAAATTTTCATCTCTTCCTCAGGACATGGACCTGATTGAGGTGCTGTGGAAGCAGGATGTCGACATGGGCTTCTCTCTTGAGGACCCTATGCAGCCGGTGAGTTAAAAAAAAAAACATTGTTTTAGTATGGGGCTAGGTAACATCACATTTGTAATACTTATTAGTAGGGTTATGAGTTCAAGTATTATTGCTGAAGTAATCACCTTTCTCCATCGATGATTTCTTACAAAATCATCATCGTTTCAGCCTATAGCTGCCCACTGCTGGGCATGGCCTCTTCGCCTTTTGGCGTTTGGTTATCCTAAAACTTAAAATGTTCGTAGGAGGGTCCCCAAGCGAAGAAAGTGGACATCCCTGATGAGACGAAAGACCACGCCGCAGAAGAGAAGAGGAAAGAAGAAGAGAAACAGAAGATAGAGCAGGTGAAGAAGACGTTGCTTAACGAAGAAGTTAAAGAGGTAAGACATTATTTATTTATTTACTTCTGTAGGTCACCAACAAAATAAGTATTAGCACACTAGAGGCCGCGACTTCGTACACATTTAACGTCATAGCTTCGAAAAATAATGCAATATCTTTAAAAATATATAGCCTATGAGTTATTCTGATGTGCAAGCTACAATATTGCCAAGTTTCATCAAAATCTGTGCAGTAGTTTTGGTGTGAAAGAGTAACAATCATCCAACTATCGGCTCAAACATTGACATTTATAATATTACTAGGACTGTGCAATTTATAAATGATCTATATACCTTGAGCGTCATAGGTTCGTCATAGGCGATGCCAGCAATCTATAATGTTTGAGGTTTGTGTCTCAAAAGAACATTAGGTAATGTTTTTTTTAGGTTTCTTAAATATTTCAAATAAATGTGCTAACTCCTGCTATTTTGATTCTGTTTCGGAATAGATGATATTTTTGTTAATAAATGTAGTAGGTATGTAATAAAATAAGTATTTTTCTTCTCCAGGACGACCCGTGGGCTGGACTCTCCTACACTGTCGATACTGAGACTGGTACGTACATACTTACTTATAATATTATTTGTTTAGATATGGCTAGAGTAAGTAAAACTAGTTTTACAGATATTTAAGTCAGTACTAGCTGTCCCGGCGAACTTCGTCCCGCCTTAGAATGAACTTTATTGTGTAGGAATAAAGTTCAAATTGACTCTACATTTTAGTAAGAAAACATTTGTATGGGAAAAAGAAAAGGTCTGTTTTAGGGCTTTCCCGGCAATTATTCGAATTTTTCTCACCGTAAGACCTCCTGAAATCCTTGGACTACAATGAACATTTTAAAAAAAGAATTAGCGAAATCGGTCCAGCCGTTCAGGCGTGATGCCGTGACAACGGTAAACGGGTTTAATTTTTATATATATAGATTAATATAAAATAAAAACCAACGTGGATGCAGTGACAAGACAGACTGAATTTATTTTCTTATTCCCATAAACCAAAGCATAAACAAACATAAACTAATCTAAACCTCTAGGTACTTATTTTGATATAATAAAACCTTAAATTATAACAAGTATAAGTAGCTATTTATGTTTTGTTGTTTCGGCATTTATTAGAAATCAGTACTGTATTCTTTTATATACCTTTTCTTACTCTGGCCTGATCAAAAACATTTATAAATCAACATTAAAAAAAAAAGTAAATATAGACGTATATTTTATAGGTATATAGTTATTATACCTACCTACTTATATTTTGTTGTTTTAGCATTTATTAAATACACTCTTTTTTATTTGTACTTTTTCTAACATTACCTTCTTACAGCTATTGTTACTCTAGCCATATCAAAAACATTATACCTTTTTTCATGTGATGCGTTTTTGGTAATTTCTGGTAATCATCTTATATAGCCGTCTGCCCCAATGCTGGTCAACTCTATCTCTCTCTTTCTCCATAATCTATTTACATACCTACCTATTTAATAAATGACTTATTTACCGAAGTATATAGGGTGACTTTAAATTAGTGAACGATAGAAAGGGGTATGCATGTACGATAACAAACAACTTTTACTATGAGACCAAGTTGAAAATCATAAAAAAAAATTGGTCCGCCATACTATCAGCTGGTGCATTTTTTATGGCGAGTTCAAAATTTTTTATATGATTTCGACCGTGGTCCCTTAGTAAAAGTTGCTGGTTATCACGAGTACATGCATATCCTTTTCTATCGTTCACTTATTTAAAGCCACCCTATATATTAATATTCACACACTTAATAAACTACATTTAAGTTATTTACCAAAAAGATCAATAACCTTCGAAATTTTACACAATTCGTACGTCGCCACGGCCGTACCTACATTAGCCCTTGTACAAAATTACTGGTATCGCTTCACCCCTATGTACTCAAATAGGGGGTTGCAACCCTTAGGTATTACTTAAGTATATTATGTAGCGGAGGGTGCTAAGTTTTTCCTACCTTTTTGCATGTTATTTTTCTTGTAGCAACATTTTTTTTATGAACTAAGATTGAAGTTTCTTGTAGGTACCTACGGATTGGGTAGGTAGGTTATAGGTTATGTATGTAAGGAAGAGTTCGTAAGTACGGATTTTTTTATTGCCTCTTTCAGGTTGTTTTTCTACTGATACCAACAATAAATAAATAAAAATAATAACAATTTTATGATTATGATGAATATAACTAATTTTTTTTCACTTTGTTCTGAACTTAGTTTGCTAATGACCTAGCGGCATTCATTTTTAAAAGTTGATTTAAAAAAAGTCGGCCGTTATTGTCATATTTACGAGAGTTGCTCTTGTTGGTAGAGTCTTCGCCACACTGCTCTATACTCTGCCGTCTGCAAAGTCGATGATATCTAAAAAAAAAAGTCTAAAAAATAAAGAATATCTTGAAAAAACATCTTATCTTTAACCAATTCAGTTATTAAATTTAAACACGGTTTATTTAAAGGCAATAGGTTATAAAATTAAATATTTAATTAAAAACGCCGGGGAAATTCATTTGAAATACAATAAAACAAGTATTGCATAAAAACATCGCATCGCAAACATATTTTAGCGTATAAAGGAAGACACCTTCAAAAATTGTTACGCAGCTTACTTACGGCAAAAAACCGATAACTTTTCTACCCCATAGCTTCATAATCCCCATATCTAGAAACAACCGTCCCTTAGGGCTGGCAACCCCTACAATCATTACTCAAATGATTCAGCATTTCCCGCCAATCGGAGAGCGGCGTTTTTTTTTTTCAAATTCAACCAATAGTTCCATAGAGAAATTATTGAAGAGAAAAAAGGTTTTAATTAAAATTTTGAATCGGGTCTTTGTTCTTTTTTTGTTTGTGGTTTTTAAAAAATGTGTTTTTGTGTCCATATGGCGCTTAGCAAGTGCTAAGAATTAGTACAATAGATAATAAGTATGCCTTATGTGAATATTTATCTCACAAATGCTTTCTAAAAAATTCGTAAATGCTGTCGCCTAACGCCCGTTATTAATAACCTATCCTGATCCGTTTTTTACCAAATCGAGATTGAAAAAACAAAACACAATTGTGTTCTTGACATGTTTTTGGTACACAAGTGACAATTGTGTTTTGTTTTTTCAATCTCGATTTGGTAAATACATACATACGCCCGTTATTAATAACCTATCCTGATCCGTTTTTTACCAAATCGAGATTGAAAAAACAAAACACAATTGTGTTCTTGACATGTTTTTGGTACACAAGTGACAATTGTGTTTTGTTTTTTCAATCTCGATTTGGTAAAAACGGATCAGAATAGGTTATTAATAACGGGCGTTAGACTGCCAAAAACATTACCCTTTCTTTTGGCTTTGCCGTAGTCGGGTAAAAACGGATCAGGATAGGTTATTAATAACGGGCGTAAAAGTATTATACTTACCTATAAATATAGTAGATAATTTTAATAAAATGTATTTCGATCATAATAATAGCAATAGATCTGCTCTTAGTATCTTACTAAAATGCTAAGTTATTGAATAATCTTAGCACATACCTAAATAAACAGGTACCTATTGGAAGACACCATTCTGAAATTGCGAATATATTTACTAGCTTAACTTCCAAAAGCCATTATCAACTTGTCAAAAAACTTATAAAATATTCATTCGAAACGTACCTATAACCTATAATCGAAAACCGTCGAGCTACGAACAAAGAAATGGAAAAAACGTCAATAATGGAGTCGATTATCTTCTAAATTTGGGAAAGGACACGTCTTTTAACCAATGGCGGTTGTATAATGAGTTGGTACGACCAGGGTAGCTTGAACTCTTTGGGTTAAGTGATTCCTAAGAGTTACGTACCTACGTCATAAGATGGTTTCTCTTATGCTTTATTTACAGAAGAAAAAGCAAAACCGCCTTTAGTTGAAGAAAAACTGATGACAACATTAAAAAAATTGTATTATGTTTTGTCCGTCTGTTAGGCTATTAAAAAATATTGGACACACATTTTTTAGTCATCATCCCTAATATGGCTGTTCGTGGTGTCTACAGCTCTACTGTGCTACATAAGTAAATAAATAAATACATCACCTTATCAGCCCTTCTAACGTCCCCACTAACGCCCGTTATTAATAACCTATCCTGATCCGTTTTTACCAAATCGAGATTGAAAAAACAAAACACAATTGTCACTTGTGTACCAAAAACATGTCAAGAACACAATTGTGTTTTGTTTTTTCAATCTCGATTTGGTAAAAAACGGATCAGGATAGGTTATTAATAACGGGCGTTAAGGGGACGAAACTACTCTCATACGAGAGTAGTTAGGATAGCGGTGAAGGAAAACATCGTGAGGAATCCTGCATACACTAGAAAAGAAATCATTTATAAGCTATTACGTATTTACAAGTATTTAATAATAACATAATATTTTACGTATATAACCTAAAAACGACGAAAGATCAAACAAAAATGGACGTCTTTGCAGAGTGACAGCCGCGCGGGAAAAAAAAGAACTCGTTTTTTTTTCGAATTGGACTTTTCCACAAGTCATCGTCGCGGCCAGTGTTCTCTGTGATTAATACTGGAGGTCTTTTTTCGGGAACGCACTGTCGACCGTTCGGGGATCCTTTGAGAGATGCGACATTGTAAAATACCTTTTGGGGAACGTTGGATAACCTATAAGATTGATGTGTGGTCAATTCTTCGAGCGTTTTTCTAGTTGTGAAATGAAAAAAAAAGTTCATAAAACAAATCAAATTTTCTTAGTAATTTTACTTACAAAGAAAACAATATTTTACTCGTTTATTTTGACTATAATTTAGGTAAACTTAATAACATAACTAACAAAAGGAAACGGTAGTCTATGGTTTTCATTTTTACTTAAAAGACCAAAAAATAACACAAAAAATAAAATTAAAGTACGGAACCTCATTCAAAAACGCAACAACTAACCCCACCCGATTTTTTCTCAAATATCCATTATTAGTGATATTATATGAATATTTCGGAATACTTCCTTTGATCCCTTTGAATGTCTTTTGTATGGTAATATTTCTTTTATATTTTTGTATGAAAGATTACATCTCTGTATTTTGTAACTTAAGAGTTAAATTTTTACCATTTTATTAAGTTTGAGTTACTAGTGGGTGTAGGTGAAGGGCGACTTCGTACGCATTTCTCGTCATATCTTGGAAAACTTACTATTATTTAGATTAGTTATGAACTAGGAGAAGGATATAGGATACTTTTTATATCCTAATTTTTAAAATCTGCTCATTTCTTTCCTCTAAGGCAGAAAGCTCGCGGAGTCAGCTAGTAAATCTTTATTAAGTGTTATAAATATACATAATTTCACCTTAAATAAATACAATATAATACAAAGTTATTCTACTTAAGTACCTACTATATACATATTTATACATAGATAACCTCATAGATAGTTGTTGTTATTGTTGTTTATTAGTTGTTGCTCTCTGGTGTATGCAGGTTTCCTCACGATGTTTTCCTTCACCGTTAGCAAGTGGTAATCGAATAAATTGATCCGTACATGAGAAATAAACTCAGAGGTACGTGCCCGCACCAGGATTCCAACTCGCGCCCTCGTAGAAGACATTCGAAGGTTTATGTGAAACCCGCCAACCCGCACTTGGCCAGCGTGGTGGATTACGGTCTAATCACTCTCTGTATGAGAGTAGGCTCGTGCCCCTCGGTGGGGACATATATGGGCTGATAACGACGATTAGTTGTTGTTTATTTCCAAGTTATGACGACAAATGCGTACAAAGGCCGGTCACTTGTAGTATCTACTAAAGACTAACATTAAAAGACGATGAAACTCGGCCTAAGAATTCTGTCATGACAGTATAGGTGTATACTCTGGCATAAGTTTCATTTCTGGGCAGTAAGTTTTTTTTTGAGCTCTGTAAGTGGCATTATGGTTTTAAATTCTCGTATGGCAACACTCCCCGGATATACTAAAGCAAGTACACACAATGCACGCACCGTGACACGGAACGTGATTAATGTTGCAGTGACGTCTCAATCCCGAGGGAGAGAATCATTAATAACTCTTATTGTTGAATTAAAATCAATTCAGCCGCGAGACGCCATTGTGCCCGGATTATGTATGTACTCAGCTTTAGGAGCCACGCATCTGTGGTAAATACATAACGTGTGGAAAAGCTGTAAAACTTAAACTACTCATACTGTGATATTTTATGTAAATTATTGTGATAACAAGTTAAGTTAAGTACCAACATGTAACTGTATCAGTCTGTTGATTTAAAAAAAAAAGATATATTGGACATAACGTACGCTTTGACTTCTTCCCGCAAAGATACGTCTAAATCTATTTATTTATATAGGGTGACTTTAAATTAGTGAACGATAGAAAAGGGTATGCATGTACTCGTGATAACAAACAACTTTTACTATGGGAACAACATCATCATTAAACTTAAGAGCTTCGCTCTTGTCGGTGGAGTCTACGCCACTCTGTTCTTTTTTCTGCCTTCCTTTTGAGCACCTGGTACGACACAACTTCTATCCCCTCTTTCATTTGATCTATGTAAGTTCTTCGTGGTCTCCCTCTCTTCCGTTTTCCTTCTACTTTTCCTTCCAAGATGTTTTTTTATAAAGTCGTCGTGTCGTATCAGGTGACCCAGCATTTTTCCTCTCCTTTCAGCAATGGTCTTTAAAATGCCTCTCCTCTCGCCCACTAATTCCAGAACCTCTTCATTAGTTTTCTTTTTCTTTTCACCCTATATAAATAAATATAATTAGGCGTATCTTTGCGGGAAGAAGTCGGAAAGTAGTAATACTAAAAAGACGAGTATTCCACCGACTAGCTCTTAAATATGATGATAACTTCATCATCATCAGCCCTTTTAACGTCCCCACTACAGCGACACGAGTCTACTCTCATACGAGAGCGATTAGGTCGTAATTATGTAATAAAAAAAAACAATTAAGTAGGTTGGCGGATTTCACATACACCTTCGAATTTCTTCTCCAGGGTTCTTCACGATGTTTTCCTTCGCCGTTAGCGATTGGTAAACGAATATTTAACATGATGATGATTAAGTAGGTACTTACTTACGTAAGTAGGTAAAAAAATCATAACCCGCATTTTAGCCATCGTCGGGTAACGTCTGTTGGAAGTCTACAGAGCTGAAATAGCATGACTAGTACAAGGTTGGAGTAAAGTGCTTGAACATGATGATGGCCCGTTTTAACAACACTAAAAATTGTGACGCGTCATCAAAACAAGAGGTGTAACTGTTTGATGGTTGTAACACTCATAGATTGGCCATAACTCTATCAATAATGAATAAAAATAAAAATAAATTGTAAATAAAAATAAAATAAAAAAATAGGTGTAAATTGTTTACTTTTTCCGATAATTATGGTAACACTCGAAATGAAAATTTATATTTTTTGAAAGGGCATAACTGGGTGGATTAAGAGTTTCTGACGATGTCAAATGAGATATAGCTTACTCTGTAGTACAAATACCTGCATAGAATTTCAGATTTAATAGATACCTTAGTGGCTTTTAAAAAATCTACTTAAAGGTTAAAATCAGGAAATGCTTTTTTTTTAATTTCTATTTTTTAAATTTAGTTACACAATTGATCAATATTTTTATAATTATTATTTAATACAGTAACAGAATAAAATCCGAACAACTACTTAGTATTGATTTCGTATAGGTACAATATAAATAAGGGAATGGCCAAAATGGTACCCAGTACTTTTAATCCAATCTTTTTTAGAATTGAAACAAAAAAGGTGCCTACCTAATTTATTTTATACCTACTAAAAATAATATTTAGAATAATTCCTACCTACTGATATGCGTAATTAATTTTCAAAACATACTTTTCATTAGAAGCTTACCGTAGACTTTTTATTAAGACTAATATACCGATTGAATAACATTCGCTCAAGAGTAACAAAAACGTTTACCCTAAAACAAGGCAGAATACAAAAACCTTTTGCTAGAAAAATCAATACCCCAACAAAATGGCGGCGGAGAAAAACGGCGGGAAAGCGCGCCATTTCATTAAAATAAAAGGGAACACCATTAATAAAGGAAAAAGATTAATGTCCGTACCACAATGCGTAATAAATTATAATGGTATAAATTTCCTAAAGGGAGAGACTACCCCTCGTCGGCCATGTTGGATCGAGCTGGCTCCTGATTGGCCGGTTGGGTTTCGAATCAATAAAAATCTTTCCGAAGCCGTTACGCCGTAACTACTTTAACTTTCCCAAGCAATATTGAATCTAAAAGTCTTTGATATAAAATAAGAAATGAAATGATAGAACGTGGGGTCTAAATTTGATGAAATAATGATTGCCTCGGCTCGT
Organism: Anarsia innoxiella; assembly: GCA_947563765.1. NCBI lineage: Eukaryota > Metazoa > Arthropoda > Insecta > Lepidoptera > Gelechiidae > Anarsia > Anarsia innoxiella. Next base: position 3,006,879 of record OX387419.1, read on the forward strand.
GAGAATGTAATTTATATTTTAAAAATAAAATAAAAATGTTCTGGTTTGTTCGGGAACCTGTTTTGAACCGGAGGTTTTTTGAACTCAGGATATGAATAGAATGGAAAACGCATACTTCAACATTAAATAAGATGTAGGTATATAACCCACCGCCTAGGTAAAAGAAACACTATTTATTAAGAAATAAATCTGAATAGTTGCCCATAGTAAGTATCTAATAACAGTTAAGTGACTATCCTGCCTTCAAGCTATCACTTCTCTCTCTGTGGGGTCTGCAGGAAGTTTCTTTTAGAAATATGCTGTATGTACCTTTTGTATAACTTCTCTTTTTTTGTCTCTATGTACTATCATCTTAAATTAACTGTTAAATAAATAATATTATAATTATTATCGAACGTTTTTTCTTCGTATTTTAAACAACTTACGAGTACATATCTACCTTTTTCAAGTTTTATTAAATTGCCCAAGAAATAAAATAATACTTAGGTAATAGCTTGATTTCCTTTAGTTACTTAGTTATTACTTAGTCTTTTGGATAAGAGAAAAAATATATCCCTGTTACTGAAAATTGTCTTTTTAAATTAATTGGTATATTGAGAAACGTATCTTAAAAATATTATAATTAAGAACAACTATTTTAATTATGCAAAAACAATAAAAACAAAATTAGTTTTATTTAAGTATAGATAGTTTCTTAACCACTCATACTTGAAAAAATATAGGTAAATAAGTAATCCAATAACCGAGAGTAACCAACGCAGAAAAAAAAACTCCGCTTCAAAACTACAAAAATAAAAATGACAATCTATTAACACCCTTTTACAACCAAATATAATCTAAAGAGAATAGAGTAGCCGCTTTAAGGACCGCTACCTGACTTAATTGTCCAAAAAACGCTTTTACAAGATTTCTAGTGGTTTTAAAGATAAAGGCATTTTGCCGTATGCGGTTTGACCGTTTTTTTTTTTTGAAAATGTTGCTGATTGTGTGTCGCGATTGTTCTTTTGAATTAGTTTTGGGTTTGAGGAGGTTTGAAATAAGTAGATACCGTGTTATTTGAGAATTGTCAATGTTTCATTCTTTTTTTCATTCTAGATCGTCTTAAGTCCACTTTTACAGCTCAATAGTAATCATAGCCTTTGCTCAAGAGAAAATTTAAAATATTGAAAAAAGAAATTGACGGATGACAATGACGTTTGCCGCCTTGCGCAGCTTCCCTAGTAATGTTCTGAACATGTTCAATGTATGGTAACGGTTGCGAATGCTTAATGGCGGATATTAACTTGGACTGGACTAACGACGTTCTAGAATGACAAAAAGAATGAAACATTGTCAATTTTGCGGGCACCTAAACTTGGTCGTAGAAGTAGTAGACACCTAAGTTCGGAATTTCGGAATACACATAACACATACTCCTACACAACAAATATTGCTATCCTGGCTAACTACACTCCAGCGCCAGTTCAAACTTTAACTTAAAACCTTATCAGCCCTTCTAACGTCCGTCCCCACTACAGGGGCACGAGCCTACTCTCATACAGAGAGTGATTAGTTCGTACTCCACCGCGCTTGCACAATGCTTTTTGGCGGATTTCACATAAGTACACATTCGAATTTATTCTCTAGTACCTATATGCGGGTTTCCTCACGATGTTTTCCTTTACTTTTAGCGAGTGGTAATCGAATATTCGATCCATACATGGGAAATAAAACTCAGAGGTACAGGCCGGATATCGAAATCGCGTCTCCAAGATTGGAGGCGGGCGTTCTACCAACTAGGCTACCGGTCACTACACTACCTGGTCGTAGACGTAGATAATTATTTTTTACATTAAATCAGAAACAGTCCATTTATTACATATACTTATCTGTAACGCCTCTTTCCCATCAAAGTTTTAAAAACTAAAACCTAGGTATAGTTTTTTTTTCTTTTATTTATTTGTGTAGGTACCCAATTTAAAAATCCCTCACTAATCGCTGGACATGTAGTGTTCTAATTTTGAATGAAACCTCTTCCCGCATGTGCCTGAACCGGGTAGCTAGTCACGATGATGTCACAATATGGCCGCCGAGTCATCACCAATCAGCGTTTAGCATTTTTACAAGATTTTAAAACTGTCCCGTGCCAAGGGGCGACGTTTGATGCAACCTTTCATTTGAAATTAGAATAGTTTTAATAAGTTTTATTTTATGAAGATACAGCTTCTTTCCTTGCTCTCCATCTGTTATGTTTTATAACTAACGCTCGGGGAATAATAAGAGAAGCTTAAAAACTAACCTTACGTCGCGGTAGAGCTAGGCAAATATTTCAGGATAAGTTTCGGAGAGCATGTAGATATTCCGACGTCGTCCGTACACCCATTTACTGAGCCTGAGCAAACAATTGGCGCGATAAACGTAAAGAAGGCGTAAACAAAGAAACGTCACTGTCAATTTGACGTTACAGATTTTGAAACTTTTTTTTTTCATTGTGATTTTTCAGACAGTAATTTAATTAATATTCTTCCAAAATTGCACATTCCTGCGTATTTCTTTGAAAATGTATTAGTTTTTTTTTAAAATATCAATTATAATCTTATATCGTATCATTAACAGTGAAACTACACCGATACTCCACGAAATAGAAAACCGCTGATGAGTGATGACTGGCGGCCATCTTGTGACGTCATCGTGAATAGCATATCCGTTTCCGGCGGCGAAAGCGTTCGGTTATGATTTTTACATGTTTGCTCTTATTATAAGACAAAGTTATTGCTTTCTGCTTCAAATAGAAATTATTTAATGCGATAGGATATAATTATCTACATATTTTGCACTTTTTCATAAGCGTTCTAAATTGCTTTTCAAACATTTTTTCAACATACCTACTTACCCATACGAAATTACTAAGGTATACCAAATTTTAAATAATTTTATTTGCTGTATGTATGTAGTAAGGTAGGTAAATAAGTCTATTTTAGGTTCATCCAAGTAAGTAGGTATTTAATTAGGTATTGTAAAAAAGAAATAAAAAAGATGTAAAAAATACCTAGTTATTGAAGATTGTGATTATTTTTGAGGAAAACTATCTACTTATATTAGGGAGACCATAAAAATCTATCTATAAATAAATTGAAAAAAGACTTACTACTTATAAGAAAATGAAAGAAAACTGTGTAATAAATAATTCCACTGCATTATTCAGGGATATAACAAGCACATATAAAACAAACAAAGAACCACTCTCTATACCTAAACTTGAATATACTAAGCTGTATAACTTTATATCCTTTGCCCGCAGAGAAAAACATTACGCAAAATTAGATTTTCAATCCCACACCACCAAACATATGCGCGTCTCTTTTTAACTTATGTAAAAGACGTGTGTTTAAGCGAGACGGTTATGTTTCGAACGCGCGGCTGTGAATACCGTCGCTCCGCCTACAGGCGTTCAATCGTAGGCCGAGCCGGTTGGGCGAGACAATGTGAAAAAAAAAATACGGCCAGTACGTACGGGGCAAGGGACAAAAAGGTTTCATCCAGACTCCATTATCCAATCGTGGCTGTAAGGAGTTGTATCCTTTGCCTTCCGTTGCGCCTAAAAGTGAAAATCATAGTGCATAAAAAGAAAAAAATAAGCTAGGTCATCTCTAGTTTGCATTTTTAAGTGGCCAGTCATCAAATAAAAAATCACTTAGTGACAGTGTGACTTGAAGTCATACAAACAGTTATTTATAACAGTTATTGCGGAACTAATACTTTAGTGTTGTGATAAAGACGCGAAAGTGATTTCTTAAGTTGAACGTTCGGTAGGTATTTTCTTTTTATATTTTTTTCAATGTTTTGATTCGCAAGATGTTGTTGGCTTTCAGCTTGTTAAATATGTAGTTATTTTTATAGCCTTATTTTTATATTTAAAATAATTTTCTTCTTATTAGTTATATCGGAAAAGGCTTGTAATAGGTACTTTTTCCATATATTTGTAAGATTACTAGGTATTACTACTACATTCAAATCTTAACTATAGTTTTTTTAACAAGAACGGAGTCAAAAACATCCAAATTAAAAAAAATATACTTTAATCTTTTAATGCATGTTTTTAAATTGGGATACCAGTTTCAGGCCTTTCTCCTTAATTAATTAGCTCGGATATTTTTTCTTCTTTTAAAGCTTAATATGTCATACGTAGCAATAATAACTGATCTTCTAATGTAAGAGCTTAGCTCTTGTCGGTGAGCCTCTTCCATCCCTCCCTATTCTCTGCCTGTTCCCTCACATCTAATAATTGATCATAATAACAATAAAATAAATAATATCTAACAATTAAAATCAAATTTTATGCACATATTTTTGAAATGCTTGATTGTAAATCTCCTTACCACCAAAGAAGGCTGAAAATTTAAGGAACTGCTTTGTTTCTTTTCATAGAATGAGGGTATGTGTATCCCGCATTGACCTAGCTTGGTGGATTATGATGTTATCTCTTCTAAATATTAATCTACGCATATTAAAAAAAAAACCTAAAGGTGAGAAGTTATCCGCTTTGCCCGGGGTATCCGCTTTGCCCGGGGTATTCGCTTTGCCCGGCCTTCCCTTACTTATAGCTAAAAAGTATAACTTTGCCCAACTACCGGGATTTTATTGGCTAGTTTATTATTATTATAAAGTTTTTTTGTTAGTCATCATAAGCCCACTGCTGGGCAAAGGCCTGCCCCAAGACTTTCCATTTAACACAATCCCCGGTAGCGTCCCGCGGTTCCCGTGAAAATACATGATACCTAAAGTTAAGTTTATTGATAGATAAGTCTCCAATATTTCTTATTACTTCTTTATAATCTGCTCTAGTAAGATAAAGATTTACATTGACAGCGTTACTCGGTAAAAAAATATAGATAAGTACTTATCTATGTAAATTAAAAAAAAAAGCTATATAAGTATTATCTACAATAAATATTTTCTTAAACATATTGCTCAAATATGCCTGGTGAATTAATTGGTGAATCAATTGTTAGGTATTTAGTGAATCAATGATTAATACTAAATGTGATATTACTTTTTTTTAAATTTATCTACTTACTTCTTCCAAAATAGGTCCCACTGCTATTTTTTATCTCTTCGCACTTTAAACATTCAAAAATTTAAATAGAAAAACCTCCTCCTTTTATGAAGTCGGTTAAAAAACCGTTCAAGATCCAAACATGTCATTCTAAACTTGAAATAATCGCTTAATTTCAAATATTTCCACAATTCTATTAAGCTATAGCATCCATATCTTCCGTTTTCTACCTCCATTATACATATTCTAAGACGAATTCCATTAAAAACTACACGATATACTCATTAGTAAGAAATTTTACATTATTATATTGTACCGTGATGTACGATGTATGTAGAAAGTGGAATCTTAACATAAGTACACACTTTCGTATCAAGTAGCTCGTACCGAGTGAATTAAAGCCGGGTGTTCATTAGCGCGCTGTAACCGTAACTGTTGCATGCGCTGTAACCAATGATTTTTTATAGGTATAGATATGTTACCTTTATAGTGATTGGCGTTTTTAATATGTGCCGAACAATGATTACAATGACATTAATGACAGCACTTCAAATCATACTCCAAATGTCTTCAGACTAACTGAGACTAGCTACAAGTTGTCTTAAATAGGTCTATTTACAGTCTTCAAAATTTGCGCGCATATAACATATCTGCACCTAGTATATATATAATATCATTGACTGTAACCCAATAACCTAACCTTTTTTATCTAAAAAACCCGACTGCGTTTAAAAAACGCATTTTTTTATTTTGATGTACCCAGTGTCACTCTCGCAGTAAATACGGATCTAATGACACCTCTCAAGCTAAAATCCATCAAGACGTTCAGGCTGTAGAGCGTGCCAAAGTATATACACACAAACATACATATTTTTGAAAAACAACCCTTCTGGCGCAGTCGGGTAAAAACACGGTGTTCGCTAATAGTTCGCGAACTTGATGCGAGCGTACACACTAGGTTTATTGGTTATAGTGCATGCAACGGTTAGACCCAGAACACACGGTGAAACGCAACTGAAACTGCTAGTTACTTTTGAGTTGCATCTAAGTTTCTGCTATAGACTCCTTTAGAAAACCACACACGACGCAAGATGATGCAACTCAAATATAACTAGCAGTTTCAGTTGCGTTGCAGTTGCGTTTCATCGTGTGTTCTTAGCCTTACGGTTACAGCTCGCGGATGAGTACCCGGCTTAAGATGTAAAACTAATGAACAGAACGTTTGATGAATTATTCGTTTTTAGTAATAGTGGAATTTGAAGCTAGACATTATCTGTTACCTTTTGTGTTGTATTACTATTTTCATTATGTTCCGATGTTATTCCGATGTGCAAGCTACAATATCGTAAAGTTTAGTAAAATTTGTTTAGTGGTTTTTGCGTGAAAGAGAAACAAATATCTTCACATCCATCGGCACAAACTTTGACATTTATAATATTAGGTAGGACTAGTAGGTACCTACACATTTTTAAATAGAGGCTCTACGAAATCTACATCAACAAGATTTTTTTAAATATTTTGGTCTTTAGGACAACCGAGACATTCTAGTAACATTAAAAATGGCCGTTGAAGCTTTCTGTGGTCTACAAAATGTGGACATAGTATAACAATTTAAATAAAGTACCTAAGTATATGTACCTCACATACATACATACATACATACATACATATCCGTCACGCCTCTCTCCCATTGGGGTAGGCAGAGACCACTTCCCTCCACTTGCTTCGACCCAAACACACCTCTTTCGCTTCATCCACACTCATCAGTCGTCTCATACATGCCCGTCGGTTTAGGGTACTCTTGATTTGGCCTTTCTTGAGCAAGTCCCCGATTTGATCGAGGTAATTGGTACCTCACAATCCAGAAAAAACTAGTCTTTTCTTATCTCATCACAATGTGTGTTATTTAAAAAAAAAAATAGATCCAATTTAGTCACAGATCCCTAGTGGCAAACTTTCGATCGATATTGACAGCGATCGATCAAATTGACAGATTAAATGTCAAAATATTTTATACTATATCCAATTGTACTCTACCATTCCCCCGAGATTGTAAAGTGAATATCGATTGAAAAATTTAATCGATTTGATTCCATCTCTATTGAGTATTGCTACAATCTTGTACTTAGGTATTCTAGTTTTGTCATGTCTGGACAAATTAAAGTTATTTTACACTATTTCACTAAATAGAACTCTTTTTCGCATGTCAGAATTTACCTAAACTAAGTCTGTTTATCTTTTTAATTTAATATTCGTCGAATCGACCCTTTATTGGAACACACGTTTTTAACAAAAGAATTCCAAAAAACTAAAAACAATATTCAAAATTCGAACGTTTAAGACTTTAACATTTCAACCTTGTTAACGACAACCCATTGTCATCTTTGAAAAAGGAATAAAAATTAAAAAGTAACAAAACTTTTTAAATCGAGAACATCCCACACGTATTCAAAAGAGGTTCGTCTCAAGAGGCTGAGCGGTGCGGTGCCCTGTGCCTGACTTTAAAGAAAAGAAAAAAATATGTACTGTATTCAAAATGTCGGTCGGCCGGTGGGTGTATGGTTTTACAAAATTCGAGGTGGACAGTTTTTAGTCCATTCACCTTACAAATAACTTATTCATAGCTTTTCTTTTTTTTTGCAATGGTAACAACGGCCAGTATTTGTTTCAAAAACATTAAGTACGTTTAAATTCGTAAAATCTAGAAGCAAGATTACATTAAGTAGGTACCTACCGACATCAAATTGTTATGAATATCTTGAATGTGTTTTGACCAATGTCGTCTTTTGACTGCGCATGCAAAAAAATGCAGAAAAACAGACCTCATTTATTCGGTGATGTGATACACGGTATTTACCACCAAGGCGCATGGTCAAGAAAATTAAACATTTTTATTCTTCCTAAACCCTAAATTGGCAACACTGCACTTAGATACCTATCGACGATTGCAATGTCAAGATGAATGGGTACATAAAAGGTTCTTTTCAGTCACCAACTTATTGCTATACTGACTCAATATGGCAAAAAATGACTGCCAGATTACAAATTAAAATGCAATTTATTTTCGTTAATTTATATACTTAACCTTCTGATTCAACGGACCCTAAATATTAAAGACACATAACATTTTATTTAATCTTAAAAGCGGCATACCACAAAGCTTCAGGACGAAAACCGCAGCCTTAAAAAAAAAGAATTAAAAACGAACAATCGACATCCCGCTCTAACCAATTTGGAACAAAAAATCTTATTCTATCTCTTTTTAATCCGTGTGTGAGACAGAGATGGGGGGATAGGTCAATTTTATATTGGAATGTGGTGGTCGTGGGACGGGACGCAATTTTGTGTTTCAAGATGGCGTCTAATGAAGGCAGATTGTCTCAATTGTTTCGAAGAATTAAATTGATATTGATGGTTGCTATTGGAGCGAGCGGCAAATTGAGACCATTATACTTGGTCAATGTAGCTTTGTGTTGCCGCTTATGTACTCGGTAATAAATAATAATACTGTTAAAAGAAAGTATGGTAGAAAAAAGAATTTTTCGTAGAGAATTTTTAAATAAAAATTCTTTTAAACTTAGAAGCTTTGTTTCAACTTTCAGATGCATGTAAACAGTTTAGTTTAACCAGTAGCATCACTTTTTTTGCCATGTTTTTATAATTGTTATTAAACGCAAGGAAACTAGAGAGATAAACAAATATCCCATTGAAAATATAACGGAATTGCGTGGATTTCTCAGATGGCGTTTGGGCTATAGTAAAAACGCTATTAATGACATTAGTCCTAAAACTATATTTAAAACTCAATAAGGGGTCAATTTTGAAGAACCCATAGACAAAAGTATTTTTTTTATCTTCAAGCAAAAAGAAAAAAGACCAAAAGATAAGACTCTATCTTTTTAAAATGATTTTGACGATTTTGTCTATGGTTTTTAGGACCGATTAACATCCGATTCACAAAAAAAGCATGCTAATTATTATCTACTCATCTCTGAACTTTCTATCCGATGAACTTAAAGATATGAAGGTTAATTTTATTGTTCACGTACTTTTCTTGTCTTGGGAATGATTGTATTTTGTTATTAGTTCTTTAAAGATAGATAATTATCTTTAAATTATCTATTCGTTAAGAAGGTAAGTGCTTACGCGATATTTTGCTAGGTTAAGTATTTGGCAAAAAAATATGCTGTTATTTGTTTCGTTACTGTAGTTGGTTTTAAGATTGTATTTTTTTCTTTTTTTAATTATATGGAATCAAAGATTATAGCATATTATAGCATAGGTTGAAAAACTAAATGGAAAATTTAGTCTTTGTATAACCTTAAACTAAAACTAAGTATATGAAGTTTGTTATTAAAAAGAATTAATATCTATCTATTTAAAAAATAAACAAATTTTAAAATATCCAACATGGCGCATGACAACTGAAAAACAATCATAGACTAAAATATCTATGTTTTTTCACGCCGCCATCTTGTGACGCAAACTGAAATGTATCAACAATAAAATGACAATGCACTTGAACTGAACCAAATGGCAACAAAGCCTTACATAACTATAGTAGCCTTGGCAATGACTGCCGAAAGTGAATTGATCCGTCGATCGCGATCTATAGATCCGTAGATCATTGCTAAATCCGTCGTGGTATTGTTAACGCGTTTTTTTTCGATTCGTGCGATTAGTTGTCGTCTCTTGTTTTAGGTAATTAAAGTAGGTAACTATTCGTTTAAGTATACCTACCTGCTTCTTTTAATTTTAAGTACATTATGATTACTTATTTAATTTTATCTACTACCTTTTTGAGTAGGTACCTAATTTAAAACTTTTTTAATACTCTTAATCAAAAAGACATCGATAAATTAACTAATTTTATACAAAAAAGCATGTATCCTAATTTAAAAAATAAAAACAATTGCGCGTCAGCTTAAAAAAAAGATTTAAAAAAGTGTCATCTTGACTGCCAACAGATCAGTGTGGCCAGTGGCACAATTCGAAAATTACTACTTAACAGTAACAGACAATAAGCTTATGGCCGTAATCCATCTATTGTCATACTATTTTGTCTGGCGACAGTTTTTTTTTAATAACATAACGGTAGCAAAGGGTTGTTCCTGTCAATAAATATTAAAGTTTTAATTGGAGTGGTTTAGTTCTTTTATAAAGGTAATTTATAATGCATTTGAATTTGTCACTGGGAATTATTTGTTTTAATTATTGCCAGTTTTTGAAATTGGAAACCGTATTTTCATATATTTGTAGGATATTTGTGGCGATAGGAAAATGTCTACGAGGTACATCTATTATGTAGTTATATAGTCATAGGGCAAGTAAAACAAATAATGGTTTTATACAATTATAGGTAACGCATTAAACAAATACCTTATTTAAATATCGCAATCATATTTATCTTACTATCTACTTACAACATCAAAAAACGTCAAAAACAAACAAGGAAAACTCAATTGAAAACCAAAAACACATTTGTATTTCCCATTAAAAAAAAAAACTTCACACGTCAATAAAAAACTGGCTGAACGAATCGATTTGCCATACCACCATCCCGTCCGGTCAATAAAATAAAAAAGAAGATTTTTAATTGTTTGTGCGAATTCGCCGCCGCCATATTGTCCTTCACGGTCGACCAATCGGAGAGCGGTATTTTCGCGGGTTAGGTATTAGGTTATTTATAGTACCCAATATATAAGCTTAGTTAATTTAGGTGTTTTATAATTAGTTGTTGTTTGCGTAAACTTTCACACTTGGAATTCTATTATTATTTTGATTGTTTGTTACACTTACATTATCAGAAAACACTTGTTTTTCCTATCAAATTATTTATTTATTTTTTATTAAAAGATGTAAAATAAGTACTTACGTAGGTACCATAAATTACTTCCCAACAAACCAAAATGTCCCCGCTTTTTTCTTTTTTTTTTGCAACCAGAAGTCAAAAGAGGTTTCTTTCGGCATTAAAAACTTTTTCAAATCCATTTAACTAAGCACTAAACCCTGTCACACTACTAATACTTTAAAGAGATTATCACTCCATTGAAAGAGTTCCAAAAGGGTTGCCAGTAGTCTTTTGTTTGTTTTTTTTTTCACTGTGGTCACCTCTTTGGCCACCGTTCGGTTTTATTTATGATTGTCTTTGAAATTATCGCGTTCCTTTTGCAAATTTGACGGTTGTAAATCATTTTTCGGCTGTTTTGTGGTAGCTGCAACTGTACGTTTTTGTTTATAAGTCGTTATTCTTTTTTCTGATTTAGAAATATAATGTATAGTGTCATATTTTAATTAGGAACAATGTGGATGATGATTACATTCAAAAATTCAAAAAATAATTAGTCCGCCTTTTAGGCTATTAAAAAATATTTGAAACACATTTTTTACCTGATCAAATACATAAATAAATACAAAGATACAGAGCATCAAAGTTACGAAGTATTGATGTCACTCCTCGGTTAAAATCGTACTGAGGCGTGACGTCACGAGCAACTTTAACCCAGTGTATCTTTGTCATTTTTAGTTTAAGAGAAAAAAGAAAAAATACGTGTCAAATATTTTAAAATAATCTATATGATGGACTAAAAAAATTTTTTTTGTCGTCATGCCTATTCATTATAGCTAATAAATAAATAGGTACCTACTTAAATTAAAGATTTACGGTTATTTCAGCACTTACAGATAAAATTTAACTGACAGATAAACCTATGTCTATTTAATAACACATGACGTTTTAGACAGTGACAGGTATAAAATATCCCAAAGAATTCATTTTATCTGTAAGTGGTGATACGGGGCTCTTAGATTTATTGAATTTAATTCTTCAATAACCCAATTCTGTATAAGATTTCAATGATTTTCAATTCAATTGGGCTTAATATATGTATTTAAATCTATGCAATTTAACCTAACCATCAATCTGATGTTCCACAGGTGAATACGTGCTCCAAGGAGACCTTCCTCGGGAGCTGGTAGCTGACTCCAGGTTCGACCTGCTGGAGGAGGCGCTCCAGCTCGTGGAACTCGGTGACGACGCGCCAGAAGGAAACAATGCTCAGCCAGAGGTCTGTACCTCCTTGTCCTGGTGCTGGTCTTAAAATGGTTTTAGATTAACAGAACCAAGAAGAGCTAGTCATTTAGCCGCATGTACAGGTTGAATTCAAAATAAAACTATTTTTATACATTAAGTAACAGAAAAAAATATCTGACAGATATTTTATATAGTACTATTAATAATATTTTATATAAATAAAACAATATCTGACAAATATTTTATCCTGTCGCTGTCTAAAATGTCATGTTTTATGAAATAGACATACGTTTATCTGTCAGTTAAATTTTATCCGTAAGTGTTGAAACGAGCACTAAATGTAGGTACTTAAATAAGTACTTATAAATAAGACAAGATTTCAATAAGTTTTCTAAAGTTATGTCTTTGTAGAAGTGTGTTTGTATCGTAGCTAGTGGAGGGAAGTGGTCTCTGTCTACCTCGATGGGAGAGAGACGTGACGGATATGTATGTATGTATGTAATAAAATAAAAACACACATAATCAATGTATAAGTGCTTTGTCAATACTTTATTATGTTTCTATTTGTGAAAACCTGTAATTGGCTCCTTTGTTAATTTATAATTTTCTATTTTGTATATTGAAGCTGTTGGTTTTCCAATAAATAAATAAATAAATAAATAAATAAATAAATAAATGTTGTTGTTTCAGGCGGTAGAGGGCAGCAGCAGCGGCGACGCGATGCTGCACCCGGCGATGCGGCATATGCCGCCGCATCACCCGCTCGCGCACTATCATAATCAGGTTAGTACTTTTATTCATCAGCTGCCCACTGCTGAGCATAGGTCTCTCCATGCGCGTTCCCAGGAAATCCCGAAGAATATGTATGAACTCGCCTAATCCTATAAATATTACAAATGTCAATGTTTGTGCCGATAGATGGATCTATGGATGGATGTTTGTAACTTCACCACCTAAAAACTACTGAACAGATGTTGTTGAAATTTGGCAATATTGTAGTATATGTATCAGAATAACACTTAAGCTATATTATTTTGAGATATCGTGATTTTTTTCCAAGATATGACGGTAAATGCGTACGAAGTCGCGGGCAGCCTCTAGTTACTAATAAAAGTGTAAACAGGGCCTTATACAACTTAATTTCATAAAACATGCCGTTTTAGACAAAGACAGGTGTAAAATATCTGTCAGATTCTTATCTGTAGATGGTTATACAGGCCCTAAATGTTTAAGATCACAGACTCGTTGGCAAAGTATGACGGAATAGTAAAACTGATCTAAGACAAACTATTATTTGTTTGTTTCGGTGCCCACTATGCCCAGTAGTGGTAAAACGAAACCTCCAACTAATCTTTAACTATCTCGCCGACAATTTGTCCAACAACATTCATAATTGTCACAATGTGATTGATGGATTCTTACTGGCGTTTGTATGGTCTAAGGGATAAGGGTTGACGGGACTTTCTAGAATTCTTCAAATAGCTTATAATACTCGCTAACGGTGGAGGAAAACATTGAAACTTCGTGAGGAAACCAGGGGGCCAATTCTACTAAATTAAGTTAAGCAACCAACTATTGTCAACACATTGACATGCGATAGGTGATTTGTTAGTCTGCTAAATTCCGCGACAGATGCGCCAAATCCGCCATTTTGCTAATTTTTGACAGTCCGATGACTGGATAAACGTCAAATAGCGAAGAGAAAACCGTTCGGAACTGCCACTTTTGTGACATTGTGGAGTAGACTACCGAATAGAGCAAATAGTAGTAGTTAGGTATGGTCTATGTATCGTCTATAGATGTCGCTCTCATTCTAGAGACATTCTAGGGAGACAACATTTGTGCATTTTTCTTATTTCATTTCATTATCTGATCATACACTAGAGAAGAAATTTGAAGTTGCATCTGAAATACAAAACAATCGTTTAGTTTTTACAATGATTTTCATCGATTAAGGATACCCATCACTATCATCATCATCATCAACCTATTGCAGTCCACTGCTGGACATAGGCCTCTCCTACCCAAAATGGTCGAAATCAACCCCAAAATCTCATAACTTAGCCCCAACCAACGTGTGTGGCGTATGATACAGTGACAGTATTTCATTTATCATTACCAGTTTAAGAGAGGCCGACTTTTTATATCGGATCCTAGTTTGGAACATTTCTCAGTAGATTCACATCTATTTGACCCGGTCGGGTAATACAAACTTATTCTATGAGTTCGAGAATGTATTCGGTTTAATATTTTTGTTAGTACTACTGCCCGTGATTTCTTACGCATTTATTAGCTATCGGGAAACTTACATAATATCATAAAGTAATACGGGATGTAACAGAGAGGGGGTAGAAAACCGAAATCGCCCATACTTACTCGATCAGCTGATCGGACATTTTGTATGGAAAGGCGAATTCTTTTTTTCGATTTATTACCCTTGTTCCCTTATGTTCCTTGGGACAAGTTGTTCAGTTTCATGAGGACTATCGCTGTGTTTTGGCTTTATACCCCCTTTCTGTTACACCCAATATAGTCTATGTGTTATTTTGATGTGTAAGCTACAATGTTGTTAAGTTTCGCAAAAATCTGTTCAATTGTTTTTGCGTGAAATAGTAACAAACGCCCTCATATCCATCGGCACAAACTTTGACATTTTATAATACCTACTGTAAGATTGCCAAATGCATAATAAAAATAATAATTGAACTTACTCTCGAAATGACAGTTTTTTGCGGCAGAATGACTCACGTTGGCATTTTAAAAATTAAAAAGTGTAATTTAAAAAAAAAAGTCACTTTACATATCCACCTCATGGCGGGTGAATCTCGAGTGCGACCTAAACAAACATTTGCAAGAATTCCTCCTACAAGTGATACGTGTCGATGTAAAATTACTTTTTTCATAGTGATAAAGGTATTTTAGGTATTTTTGAGGTTATTAAAGTTGGTTTTTAATTTTTAAAGCTGTATTTTGAAAGACAAAATGCATGTTGAATACTGTTAAGAGGTAAACTAGAATCAATTATTATCGAAAAGTATTTAAAATTGAAATGAAACGAATATGAAAACAATCGCTTATAAAGTACGAGTAGAGTGCATTTCATTAAATAGTTCCTATGCCGCCATGTTGGCAGCATTGAAAATTTGTACTGCCACATTACCCTCATTGTATTTCGCAGTAAAAATTTTCAATGCTGGCAATATGGCGGCATAGAAACTATTTCATGAAACGCACTCTAGGCTTTTTATGAGTATCAGCTGATCAAGGGCATTTAAAAAAAATCTCTAATAACAACATAATGTTGTCATCGCTTTAAGATTTTAGAAAAAAAAACGTAAAATGAAATTTTAAATGGCGTCTCTAATATAGGTAATATTTTCACCCTAACGTACCTACCTGACTTTCAACTAAACACAAAAAGCAAATTGTCGTGATAATATGCTTGTAAAAACTCTCTAGCTACCGTATTACTAAATACTTTCTGGACCACTTATTGACAGAGGCAGAATTCTTCGCCTAAATAAACTATGACGACAACCTTTAGTTTTCTTAAGGGATTAAAGTTTTGAAGCAAAAAAATTTAACGTCGAGTATATTTGAGTACAGGGTATAGAATCAGAAATTTAAAACTCGGCGAAAAAAATAATAATATTCAAAAATACGATGGCTTTTGTCCAGCAGTGGAAGTTTATATGCTGACATGATGATGGTGATATTGGTGTTTAAGAAATCTGCCAACCCGCATTGGGCCAGCGTGAATTACAGACTAATCGCTCTTATATGAGAGTAGCTAGAGAGTAGTCACTGTCGTATATTAATTTGATACGATTTTTTTTTTCGTTTCATTAATAAAGAATTCGAAAAAAAATTGTTGTGTATGTGAGACATGTGTCTTTTTAAAAATACGTTCTTTTAACAACATTTTTCACGCTAATCTAGATAATAAAACATAAAGCTATTTAATTCCACGCAATTTGTAAAAACTTTGGGAAAAATACATAATTACTTACCTACTTATTTAATACTTACAATGAAGTACAATATATCTAATATAAACCGTAGGATCGTAGATGGAAATGTAAGATAGGCAGCGGCGAGATCAAACAGATCTGAGATACACCGTGCGACTCTACTAATGAACTCTACGGTTTAGGGTTGCCAGGAATCGTGTTTAGAGGGTTTTTAGATTAAACTGAAATAAAATAATACATACATACATACATATCTAACACGCCTCTCTCTTTTGCGTAGGTAGAGACCAATTAAAAAAAATGTTTCGAGTAATTTCGAAGGATGGTTAGAACATAACCTAAAACATGTTTTTTTTTAAACTATTGCTAGATTTGGAAGGGTGCAGTTTTCCCTCAGAGATGAATTTAGCAAGTAACTATTGGGACAATAAAGCTTAGGTACTATGGTACAACATCCATAGATATTATTTTAAATAGGTAGTTGTTTGCTCTGATTACTAGAAATGCGATATAAAAAAAAGTGCCACTTAATATTTTTCAATGAAAATGAAAATTTTCAGTGTAATCATAAATGATTTTATTTGTTTTATCAATTACCCTGGTTAGTCATTTAAAACCAGTTTCTGAGAATAGTTATTTTATGAAATTTCTAACTGGCAACCCTGTGAGTGTTCTCGAATGTTCTATACAATGCGTCCGTACATTTCTCATTAAAGACACAATGATTATCTAGCGATAAGTATTTAGGCACCAAATCTTTACCTAACCTACCATATATGGACGATTAGAAAGTCTAGATTTCGAATATTTGAATTTGGATACTTTTTTGATAATCCGAGAGTGATTAGGCAGTAATCCACCACGTTGTCCCAATGCGTATTGGCGGATTTCACATAAACCTTAGAATTTATTCTCTAGTGTATGCAGGTTTCTTCATGTTTTCCTTCACCGTTAACGAGTGGTAATCGAATATTCAATCCGTACATGAGAAATCAATCTCAGAGGTACAGGTTAGATCGAAACCGCTCTAAGATTGGAGGCGAGCGTTCTACCAACTGCTACTTACTAAAAGACTAGACATATGAATATGGTATCATTTACCAATTTTCCATTAGATATATAATTTACAATATTATAGTAGGTACCTACTTAAATAAAAAGAGCGGTGGTAGCCCAGTTGGTAGAACGCTTGCCTCGAATTCTGAGGGCGCGGGTTCGAAACCTGGCGCGGGCCTCTGAGTGTATTTCTCATGTACGGATCAATTTATTCGATTACCACTTGCTAACGGTGAAGGAAAGCATCGTGAGGAAATTTGAAGGTGTATGTGAAATCCGCCAACCCGCACTTGGCCAGCGTGGTGGATTACGGCCTAATCACTCTCTGTATGAGAGTAGGCTCGTGCCCCTCGGTGGGGACATATACGTAAGGGCTGATAACCTAACCTACTTAAATTATGATATCCGATCGACGATATCTACCGATAAGTAAGCTAACACCTTAAAACCCTGGAATACCTTTAGCACATATAAGTACCTGCATGACTAAGTTCTAGGTGCCAATCTTGAGCCCTAAATGACTAAACACTTAATACTAACACGCCCATATCCCTTTCAGCTGTCCGTCTGTCTGTTACTTTGATATTCGTGTATTAAATATATTGCGATTTATGTTTGATTGTCGTGTATTAATTGTGTAAGATACGTTTGATGTGTTTTATAAAGGTTTTCCTTAAGGGACGTACAGACAAGTAAAAGTTATCATTTATACCCAGTTTTAAAACTAAATAAAAACAATAAAACGTAATCCCCCTAATTACAAAACGTGTTTTAAATATACACTCGAGAGCAATGAATCCGGGTCACTAAAAAATCCAAAATACTCGCGATTCAAGAATGCTAGCTTAATGAAATAAACTGTGTTTCATAGACAATTTTATACTCCTTCAATGTAAGTAATAACATGAGTCACAACATTTTAATAACAGAGTATTACGTAAAGAAAAAATTGATGATCTAACTTTAAAAGTAAAATGTAAAACAATATTTTTTATAACAACATAACCATTTTCTTGAATTTCTTGAATTTTAACATTTCGTATTGCCTCCTTGTGCTTCGATTCGATATTTGGCATGCTATACCAAAATCCACAAATTTCATTGTTGTGATATAAATTTAGAAGTAAATAAAACTCGTTTTGTAATAAGAGGAAACATGTCCCTGAAAGTTAAGAAAGTGGAATGTGATGTCTGAATTTCAAAAATATCGTCATTATTACATAGGTACATATCTATCACGCCTCTATAAGGGTAGGCAGAGACCACTTCGCTCTACTTGCTACAGTTTTTTTATTTTTTGCTAGCCATTATGATCCCACTGCTGGGCAAAGGCCTCCCCGCGACTTTCCATTTAACACGGTCTCCAGTATTTAACACAGTTTTACTATAATTAAATATTTAAAAAAACATATTAATTACCAATAAGAAAACTAAACACTTTACAGAACGCAAAGGGGCGTAGGTCGATGTTTTACAAAAATTAAAAAAAAAGAGTAGAAAAAAAATCTGTTTCAAAAAGTTTTTATGCGTCTACCTGCGTTTACCACAAACTGTCATCGCACCATTTGTTAAATGCAAGGCGGGTTGCACGTACCTTAAACGACGGTTAAATTGGGAACGGAGAGACTTTGCTGTTTAGGACAGGTTGCACGACTGCACGTAGCTTAAACGATGGTTTAGGTAATTTGGAAATTAGGAGCAAAGATTCTGCTAACTTTAGGGCAGGTTGCTCGTAGCTTAAACGAGGGTTAAATTTGGAAAAGACAACAGAGCTTTGCTAACATTAGGGCAGGTTGCAAGATTAAACGATTGTTAAATATCGAATTTAGAAGGTAGCTAGTAAAATGAAACCGAACTAATTAAATAAAACCTATACTTTTTAAAAAAATATCTATATCCTTATAAGAAACTAATTTTAATATCATTTTCTAAGGTCTAACTCTAATACATACTTATTTAATTTTAAACAATAACTAAAATGATTATTAAAAAAAACAATGTTACGGTTAAACCAAAAATTTGGTAACGTCGTCGGCGCGGTGTAAAAGCTGAACACTTTGACAAATGACTTATTTGGACAGAGAGCGACAGGTGACGCCGGGCCACCTGCGATGTCGTGCAACAACACACATGACTAATTGTTTTATTAGTACCTTACCTAGTTAAAAAAAAACTAATAAAAATACGTAAAAAAATGATTAAGTACGTATTAGGTTGTAACAGAAAGGGGGTATTATGCCGAAACACAGCGATAGTCCTCATGAAACTGAACAACTTTCCCCAAGGAGCATAGGACTCGAAAAAAAATTGCCTCCCCATACAAAATGCCCGATCGGGTAAGTATGGGCGAACCAAAAAAAAATTTCGAGTTACGACACATGTCCCTTGGGGAAACTTGTTCAGTTTCATGAGGACTAATGGCTGTGTTTCGGCTTTATACCCCCGTTCTGTTGCAACCTGTACACTAATATTTACTTTAAAAAATACTGATACTAAGAAAAAAAAAGAAAGAAAACTGAAAAGAATACTGATTGCGCTTTAAAAAAAAACCATCTCCACTTAAAAAAAAAACACTCTATTTTGCCGTGAAAGACGAGCAAACATTCGAAAAGTTAGCATCAATTTAATATAAGTATTGATTTATCCTACTATATTATAAATGACAATGTTTGTACCGATGGATGGATATTTCGTTACTCTTTCACGCAAAAACTACTGAACAGATTTTGATGAAATTGGGCAATATCGTAGCTTAGACACCAGAATAAGTAATCTAATTTAGCCATTCGTGTCCCACTGCTAGGCAAAGGCCTCTATCCTCATCCGTCATGACTTTCTGTCTCGAGCTACCTCTGCCCAGGTACTCAAGAAGGTATCCAGCTCGTACCGCCACCTTTTCCGTGGTCTGCTGCGACGCCGAAATTGAAGTTTTTATTTTTATTTTATAGCAGAATAAAACATAGGCTATATTATTTGTGGATATTTTGTGTTTTTTCGAAGATATAATGTTAAACGCGAAGTCGCGGGCTGCCACAAGGCTTTATATATATTTTAATAAGAATATCTTTATTATGGTACGGTCAGCATCATAAGTCGATGAACACATTCAGATTTTCAAAAGTAAAATACACCATTATTAGACGAAAATCGCTTAGTAGAACTCCACAGTTAAATGAACATTGAATAAGGTTCAAAATAAGGGCTATAAGTAAGGTTTTACGTCTAATAGTGGTGTATATTACTTTTGAAAATCTGAATGTGTTAATCGACTTATGATGCTGACTGTACCTAACATAGGTAACAAAACAAATTAAAATTCCAGTTTCTCTCACGTGCTGTACTCTGTAATATTATAAAAGTGGTTGAAATTAAACCATTAACACAATTGCTGTCATTACGTACCAAGCCGCTTTACTTGTAATTTATACATTGTTTTTATTATGTGTCAAGTAAAGGTTTTGTGATAAATTTATATATAATATATTCTAGAAAAATATTTACTAGAAAAAAATATATAAATATTTACTTACTTACTTAAAAATATAACCTTTTTTCTGGCGCAGTCGGGTAAAAATTGCTATTATTTTGAATGAATGGAAAATTGACGTATTTTTTTATTTGTTTGTAGGTGTTTTGTGATACGGTATTTCTTTTTAAATTATTTTTTTATTAGTCTCTACCTATTCGTTAAATATAGGCCGCGTATAAAAGTTATTAAGTGCTATTTTTTATGGATGAACTTAAATAAATAGGGCTTCAGTTTAAAAAGAAAAAGACGTCTTTTAAAACTTTCTTCGAATATTAATATTTATAGATACATTTTTTTCGTTCAGTTGCCTATTTCCGTTCACTAATTAACAAAATATTTAAATGTGAAAACTTGTAAATTGTACATCTTTATTCTTATGCAAATAAATCTGTTATTAAGAACGCATGCGCCGGTGATTTTCTATTGTTTTTTAATGAGATCAACTCTCAAGTAAAACTGAATGAATAAACTACAAGAGACCGCCCGGGACTTCGTACGCTTTTATTATCATATCTTGGAAAACGTATACAGTAACTTAAAATAATATAGCCTATGTGTTATTCTGATGTGTAAGCTACAATATTGTAAAGTTTCATTAAACTCTGTTCAGTGGGTTTCGCATGAAAGAGTTACAAACATCACATCTATACATAAATTGACATTAATTATAAGTTAGATTTGATTTTTACTCGTTCACATTTTCTACTACCACAATTTTTAGCAAAACAGATCTTTACCATTCTTTTTCTTTCATTCCGCCATTTTTTTTTCTACAAAAAAAATGCAGCGGTCAATCCTTTGAAGCTTGAAGCTTTACAACCGATTCCAGAAGCCGCCAACACACTCATTTGTCATAATGAATTCACTTTTGTTCAGCATTCCCTAGAGGCGAACACTGACGATGTCAAGCGAAAAGAATAAGCAAAACTTTTTCGAAAATTCTTTCGAGCTTGGCCTCTAGGGGTTTGATACTGATCGTTATTTATGATTTGAAATTTTACGGTGTTTTAAAGTATTTGATCTTATGGGAATATGAATTTGTATTATGTCGAATGAAAAAATCTAGTGAAAACTGCGAGGTCTCGTTGGATACAGGTGGTAATGAACCGGTCTTGTTAGAAAACCATTGGAGAGGCCTATGCTCAGCAGTGGGCAGCTATAGGATGAAATGATGATGATAAATGAAAAGAGATACTTTAAAGACTGTTTTGTGGAGAATTTAGCAAATAATATCAGTTTAAGCATCCTTTAATTATTTATTTAACAGTTTATTGTAAGATGACAGTACATAGAGACAGAAAAAAAGAGAAGCTATACAAAGGGTACAGCATATTTCTAAAAGAAATTTCTTCCTGCAGACCCCACAGAGAGAGAAATATCCTTTGTAATTGTAAAAAAAATGCTTCTAAAATAACTTTAAATACCTATATATCATAAAAAAACTAAGCTAAAAAAACTAAAGTATCTAATTTCATATATTAAGCTATTATTTTGTTTAGAATTTTAGATTTACCATTTCATTCAAATAACTAATGTAAAGAATACAATATAGATTAATGTAATAATTGATGTCTAATTAAAGTCAGACACCAAAAAAAGCATATAACTGATTCGATTATATTATCATACAAAATTGACGGTTTCCATACAAATGTATGAAATTGTATGAGCCGCAATTGGCGGAACTGTATTTGACATTGAACGTCTTCATACCTTTCTACTTTCATACAAGAGCCATCCTTATTATCGGCCGATGATCTATGGATCGGTGTGATCTATAGATCGCGGGGTCAGCCGGCAATTACTGTCCTATTCAGTGCGCTGGACGTAAGAGCATTATGTATCATTATGTTACCGTGCAAGTTTGAAATTATGGCAGTTTTAGAATTTACTAGGCATCACAAATTCACATGAGGATTAAACGTATTTGTTTATTGGTTGCTATTTATATTTGTTTTTGATTTATAAGTCGTTTTTGGGCGTTATAAATCTTCGAAAAATTTGAAGTGCAAACAATTAAAATAAAATAAAAAATCCATATTTACATATATAACTTTAAAAATTAACTCATAAGAATAGAAAAAAACATACAAAAAAAAGACAGACAATTCCTTAATCTCCCGATTCCGAACTTTGACTGCAACACGCAGAGGAAACGGTACAAAATGGCGCACTTTGAACGGCAATCGCGTACTTTCTAGTTAGTTTTGTTAAAGTATAATTTAATGAACACGTCTTGTTGTTAATCATATTATTTGAAATGCTGTTACGGGGATATAATTTTATATATCTCGATAGAAATTTCTAAATTTTCCGCTGGTAGTTTAGATTTTTTTTTTCGTAAAAATATTTAAAACTAGTAAGTTTTTAAGTACGCATAGAAACATGAAAAAAAAATGTGTTTCGTAAAATATTTATCAAAAAAAATTTTCAAAGACAGAAAGTAGGTACCGATATGCGAATGTGTAAGCAGATATTTCATTGTTTTAAACTTCGTAAGATAACATAAATATTATATATTTACAAAGTAAATAAGAAAGGAATTTTTAGAATTACATACATACATATCCGTCACGCCTCTCTCCCATTGGGGTAAGCAGAGACCACTTCCTTCCACTTGCTACGATCCAAACACACCTCTTTCGCTTCATCCACACTCGTCAGTCGCCTCATAAATGCACGTGGGTTTAGTGTACTCTTGACTTGGCCTTTCTTGAGCAAGTCCCCAATTTGATTTGAGATTTAGAATTAATTACTTAAAAATAAGTACTTAGTACGGTACGTACTTAATTCAAAATTAATGAAAATCACGAATTATCGAAGAAAAACAAGAACACTTATGCAACAGAAAACTAATACTTAACAGAGCACCAATAAATAATTTTACACAAAAATATAAATAAAAATTTCTCCCACACGTGTAAAATGTAAAAACCCCGTCACCACATTGTTAGACAAGATCGACGCGCGCGCAAATGATGCCATGATCCATGGATCATTATCGATCTACGAAGGTTTTTGCTGCGAATACTTATGACAAGAATAATGATATTGTCAGGTTAATAAAGTAAGTAACGGGTTCGATTCTCTGTTATACAAATATGTAGACGCGTGGGAATGTTGGAAATATTTTATAAAAATATAAAAAAAAAATAAAGAAAAAATATAGGTGGTATGTAAAAATAGGCCGATATCATTTTTATGTCCAACGCAATGAAAATAAGTTGTATTTTAACACTTTCAAGGACACACCGTCGAGAGGCAAATTTTTGTTAATTCGTGATGTGGCACCACGCCTGTGGACGGTGAACTTTATCATGGTCAACTTAGCTACACCGTCTACAGCCGCTCAATTTAGATGCGTTTTAAGGTGTTCTGTGACCCTGTGATGTATCAAATTTTTTTGGAACAAATCAGTGTCCGTGAAAGTTTTAAGTACTAAAATAAAATTATTTTAAAGGATAACTTTTATAGGTGGTATATTTTAAGAAATCCTAAAGTACAATGTTTATTTTTATTGATAAAATCATTTCTAAACGGTTTAAACTCCTTCTAAATATAAATACATATACTCATACATAAGTATAATGTCACGCCCCTTTCCCATCGTGGTAGACTGAGCTTATCACTATTTAAATACTGACACATTAAGTATATTATTTTTTCTAAACCTCATCTCATACCCAAACTAATCAAAACACAAGCCGAGGTGTTTTTCCGTACACATTTTGCCGTACTTCCTTTAAGAACAAAAGCCATTTTCAAACTTGGAACCAGTCGTATGTGACATCGGAAAAAACCTACGCAAAAAAAAAACTTAATTACTTTTTCTGTTCTGCGAAAATGTTTTGGCTGTATGTAATTTGCCGTCCGGTAGCTGTTGTTTAAAAAAAACAATCATGGTACCGGATAGATAATTATGGGAAATTTAAAGGTTATTAATCATTACCTAGTTGTTGGAAACCCCGTTAAATAAATTTATCATTTAAAAATCGCATTATTTTCTTGTTATAGTTAATGGAGCGTTAGTGTTAATGATACTGCAACTGACTGTTTGTCAAAAAATGGCGTCATATTTTTACTAAAAATAATATATTTTTTAACGGTTTTAAATATAAAAACAACAAATGAACAGCAGGTTGTAGGTATAAGTTATTTTCAACTAATTAAGAACAACATTGTAAAAAATATCTGTATTTGAGTTAGGCTACCTAAAATAAGTGTTTAAGACCTAAAAAAATGTACTTAATATATTTTTTATGGAACTAGAACAATGATTCTAGAAAAAAACAAACTTCTGTTTTTAAAACTAGTTTCTTTTATGGTTATAAAAATGTAATTTCGCGACTATCTAGCCTCAGTTAAACGCGCTACCTATTTAATTTGACTTTTCTCAGAAATCCTAACCCGACACTCTTGCGCATGTAATAAAAACTTTTACTTTATTCTAAGAGTTTTAGTTAGAAAAGCTTTCAATACGTTTCTATAATAAGGCTTTTGCCCTCCAATTTCTTCTTTCTTTCACGTTTAGAGGTTTTCCTTATCAGCTCTTTTAACGTTAACAAGGGCACGAGCCTACTCTCATACGAGAGTGATTAGGCCATAATCCACCACGCTGTCCCACAATACGTGTTGGCGGATTTTAGATACACCTACGAATTTCTTCTCTAGTGTATGTAGGTTTCCTCATGATGTTTTCCTTCACCGTTAGCGAGCTAATTATTATCTATTAGATAGCATGTTGTTTTACTCTGATTTTCTGCAATGAAAATGCACTCTTTTTGCTTTAAGAGAAATAGAATTAGTATTTCTCTTAAAGCAAAATGAGTATCTACTATTATGAATACTATTTTGGTTATCCTTTGATGAACAAGTCAGATTTTACAGGCTGCAATTTTTTTGGTATTAATTTTGCACCTAATACGTTTTCTAATCCTAACCACTACCTTTTCATTTAGCCAACACGGTAAAAGTCAATAATAAAATTATTAAAAAAAACTATCTATATAACCAGACATACAAAAAAAGCAATAAGCAAGTACTCACGCGTTTTTAATTAGAAAAAAAAAACACGAAACGTCAAAT
Source organism: Anarsia innoxiella (assembly GCA_947563765.1). Classification (NCBI taxonomy): domain Eukaryota; kingdom Metazoa; phylum Arthropoda; class Insecta; order Lepidoptera; family Gelechiidae; genus Anarsia; species Anarsia innoxiella. The sequence goes on from OX387419.1 coordinate 3,032,588, forward strand.
TAAAAATGCTTTCATTAAAATCGAAATGCGAAACGAGAAAATGATCACACAAGTACAATAATAAAATAACTGTTTTTGCAGTTTAACAGTGACATTAACAATCAATCATTCGATGTTCAAAATCAAATACGCAATTACAAAATTACTGCTACCGGCGGTGAACTAACAAAAATCATTCCATCTTTTTCTTTTTTGTTGTTTTTGTGTAAGTGTGAAAGAGAGACGTTGAGCTTCCGAATGTTTGGAGTGTAGTTGTAAGTTGGTAAATTTGAAAATGGAAGAAAGTAAAGCTCTCGCAGCCTCCTTATAGGAATGCCGTTAGGAAGTGACGGCCGAGTGTGTGTTACTTCGGTTACTACACTAAGGGCCCGTTTCACCATTTCCAGATAAAATTTAACTGACAGATAAACCTACGTTTATTTCATAAAATATGACGTTTTAGACAGAGAGGTATAAAATATCAATATAAACAAGAAAGAAAAATATCTGTCAGATATATTTTATCTGTACATGGTGGAACGGGAGCTTAATCTTTGGACTGGCCAGTTGGCGTAGTTGGTAGTGACCCCGCTTGCCTTAAGTCTTGGATTCGATGCCCAAAATAAACAAACATTACTATGATGTACATAGTACCTGTATTTCCACATACGTCGACCTAATTAAATAGGAAAGGTCCCTCATTGGAGAGAGAGGCGTGAAAGATATGTATGTATGTACGTAAATCAGGAAAAATATGTTTCTTTTAAAGACTGCAAGTATTAAATCTTAAATATAAAATATCCTATAAGATTCTTATACGCTATAAATCAATTCAAATTAAACTACGCCTTAGAAAAATCAAACTTCATAAACAACACTTGATTTTAGCGTCTCTCACGTCAGATCCAGCTGAAGTTACATCTAAGCAGTTAACGCCAATGCAATTCTGGCGATTTCACACTGACATATTAGATATTAGTTTTTTTTTTACTGTACAACGGAACGTGAAACGTGTACGGTCAGCCTTACCGGACAGTGTGACTCGCGGCGCGGCGCGAACAGCGCGCTTTTCAAAAATGGAACGCGCTCGCAAAAAACGCGCGAACATGTGACAGCTTTGCAAACGTCAAAGACTTTTTTCTTTTGTTTTTCCTTATGAAAAGGCAAAGGGCGCAAACCTACGCAGCCAAGTCTGTAGTTAAATGAGAATGTGATCGATTTTTTTTAAATTAAAAAGCCGATAGGTACCTGAATTTGTTTTTATAAATTTTGTGCAATATACCACTTAGTGGACAGTCTGATCTTAGTGCAATATTTTGTTTTAGTGTAGTTTAGTTTTATATTAGTTTTTTGGTATATTTAATGATATAATGATGGATATACACGAATACCAGGTGAGTTGCGTGTTGTTATATTTTTTGTTTACATTAAAATTGACTTAAATCTATGGTAATTATATTATTTAAATAATTATTTGTATATTTATATTCCGGAAAACTTTTTTTTTTGTTTAAAGGAATTAACTTAGGTATAGGTATATATTTTTATACCTTTTTTTCCTACCTAAAGTTACCTTAACCAATATTTCTTAATGATGACAGGTATTTCCAAGATTTCAATACCTATATAATTTCATTTACCACTTCTGTTTTCTAAGTATTTTACAATTTTTAGAGTAGTAACATTTAAAATTGTTGTAATGTCACTATGTTTGACACGACATTTCTCAGTGCAAATGTAAACTAAAAAAAATAGTTTTTGCTGATAACAATAGGTTTTTTACACAAAGTTTTTTTTTACCATCAATCACAATTAAAAAAAAAAACAAACAAAAACAAAATTAAACCATCTTTGTTACATCTAATACGAAAATACAGACTTTAGAGATAATAACCTAAAAACAATTTTCCGAGCTTCCGTCATACCACTATAATTACCATGTAGCGGACAAGCGACAAAAACTGACAAAACTATAAATATACCACTTCTTTTTTTTAGTACCTAATTACAAGTGTATTGTGCTGGTATTGTGTGGGCGATTTATGAAAATTACCGGGATTCAAACTTGGGACCTTGACATGACCGCCAGCAGTACTTTAGTATGTTATTTGGACTGCTAATTTCGTGTTTAATACATAAACACAGGTTTCGAATGCAATGTCGTTATGGGAATTGATTTAGCATAGAAACAATTGTGGCTTCAAAAAGAGCAACCTCTAGAGCAGGGGTGGGCAACTTGATTAGATCCAAGATCTCCTCCTTTGCTATTGAAACCCTGAGCGATCTACCAATTACATACTTATTGAAACCTTAAATGAAACAGCATAGTCCAGTACGCAATCATGCAGAAAAGGTAGGTACTTATTTAACTTCATATCAGCGTGGGTATTGCGCCTGGGCATCTTCCACTAGTTTAGCTGCGGTCTGGTCTATGTACTTATATTTTTTGCCGTGCCATGAACTACTAGGTTAACAGTCGCGATCGACGTCGATCGCGATCCACCAGTTGACCATCCCTGCTCTAGAGTTTCTTGCTGGTTTCTTCTCTGGGGAGTCTGCCGAATCCGAATCCAGCGTAGCTTCTCTCCTTTATTTTTTTTATTATCCTAATTTCGACATATTCAAAATTTTGAGTTACCTTAACACTTAATTGTGTATTTTAACGCGCTTTTATAACTTGTCATTGTATAAGATATATTAAGGCGGGAATAATGACGTTTGTTTGACAGGCTACTCTTTGTCTTGATCCTGAGCTCAATAAATGTGTGTCCTGGATTTCTCTAGTTTCATTAGTGTTTTCTCAAACATACCTTTAAATCTTCCACATCCCAGAAAAAAAAGAACAATAGAAAATCTATTGTGTCTGGGTTTATAATGGGTCAGTGGGATGTGAGAGGTTAAGAGTACTCAACTTTGTATGAGAGTAGGCTATCGTGCCCCTGTAGTGGGGACGTTAAAAGGGCTGATAAGGACATACTTTTTGAATTTTGAAGTTAACGTCGTGTCGTTAAGAAGTCAAATAATTGACAAAAAAAAGATGGCGATTACTCCACCGAACAGAGCCTGGCTCTTAAATATAATAATGAAAGAAAGTTGTCTGACACATTGACTATACATACAAAATGCTTTATAACTCAGGCTTAGCACCAAAACACACGGTGAAACGCAAATGCAACGCAACTGAAACTGCTAGTTACTTTTGAGTTGCATCGGACTTTCTGCTAAAGACTTCTTTAGAAAACCACATACGACGCAACTGAAACGAAACGTTTGAAACTAGTCTATAGAAAGTCTATAGCAGAAACTGCGATGCAACTCAAAAGTAACTAGTAGTTTCAGTTGCGTTGCATTTGCGTTTCACCGTGTGTTCTGGGTCCTAGAGTAACAAACATTCTCACATCCATCTATCCATCCATCCAACCATTGGCAAACGTTGACATTTATAATATTAGCAGGATTTTACATACCTGGGTATGTAAAACTGATCCTTTATTTTAAATGTCAATGTTTGCGCCGATGGATGAATGTTTGTTACTCTGTCACGCGAAAACTACTGAACGGATTTTGATGAAACTTAGCCATATTGTAGCTTACACATCAGAGTAACTCATAGGCTATATTATTTTAAGATATTTTGTAAATTTTCCAAGATATGGCGATAAATGAGTACGAAGTCGCGGGCAGCCTCTAGTTATTTGAAACTCGCTTTGACGTATTAGTTTATGTTAAAAAACTCAGTCACAAACAAGCTTTGATTATAGAATATATAAGGAGGTGCGATACCGTCTGGATCTGCGTGCCTGGTCTGACGCAAAATGGCTACCTTTTTGTTTTTAATTTCTTATCATTTGACAGGTCATCTATCAAGAAAACTATGAAAAACTTGCGCCAACCTTGGCACGCTGTCATAAACTCATTTGTATATGAAAAAAAATGTGGCACCTCCTTATATTTTCTATACTCAAAGCGAACAAGTAATTCATAAAACGCATACAAATAACGCTTCGTAATAAAATATTTGCGAAAGTCAATAAAATAGAAAACTGACAATTGCCAACTCATCTTGTTAAGATTTTACATGTCATTTGCACTTGTTTTGTTAACTTGAGACGCGGTTCATATAGCCACTCGCATGAATAAAGTTCCTAATTAAATATTACCAGTTTAAAAAGCCAGGTTCAGAATTGACCATTAAAATAAACGACCCATTAAACTATGTTTTCTGCAATTAGGAGGTTATTATTTATTTTACACTAGAGTCTGCCTGTGACTTCGTACGCATTAATCGTCATATCTTGGAAAAACACAATATCTTAGAACAGTGTACTTAGCCTGAGTGTTCTGGTGAATTGGAAGGTGCTAAGGTTGCCTGGAAGATATTGCTACCTAGCAATAAGGCCGCCTGTTGCTTCTTATATTCTTGTTTGTGTCTGTACCTTATATCTTTGTGTGCAATAAAGAATATTTGTGTCGTATTGTATTTTACAATATTGGAAAGTTTCACAAAAATCTGTTCAGTGGTTGCCGATTCACGGTCTCCAATCCAGAACTTTTGAACTCAATGACTTAACGGTAACGCAAGTATAAGTATTCGGTAAAACTGTACATGTATTTTTGTATCTATTGCAAGTACTTATTATAATATGAATAAATAATGCCGAGTCATGAAGTCAGTTTTTTTACGCAAAGTAGTAAAAAAATACGAATGGCAGATGACATGTCGTATCAAGATGTTAAAAAGAAGGCAGAGAATAGGGAGGGATGGAAGAGGCTCCACCGACAAGAGAGCTCTTAAATAAGAAGAAGAAAAAGTAAAAAAAAAATTAAGTACTGAATTCCGACTGCTTTAATGATGAAGGCATATATCTTGAGAAAGCACTTGATGAAGAAATTCTGAGGGTACGTGTGTTATCCAACCGGCATTGTATCTGTAATAGCTAAGCTTTTTATGAATAAGGCGAAACGTGTGACATGTCATGCTCGCTTACGCCGTTGCAGTGATGGCGCTGTGTGTCGGGTCTCCTACTTCCCTAAAATATGTGGAAGGGGCTGATGGCTGGCACATGCGTTGAGACCTGTGTGAAGGTGCTGCTGTGATGGCCGGTCATGTCATGCGGAACCCATCAAACTAAGCCTTTCACTTCTCTGTTTCCCATTTACTTGCCCTACTTTTTCCTGGATATTGCGGGGTCAAATTTTTATTATTTATTTATGGATAGCTGTTTTGAAATATTAATTTTATTATATGTTTCTGTGTATGCCTGAGATTTGTAAAACTTAAAATAAAAAGAGCAACCCTACAGAGTTTCTTGCTAGGTTCTTCTCTGGGGAAAACTGCACTCTTGCGAATCTAGCATTAACTTTAAAAAGTGATCCGTCTTAAGTGTTGTCAAAACCTACAAGATTAAATGATTTTCATTTTCATTGGACCAGCGTGGTGGATTATGGTCTAATCTCTTCTAAGATCTGTAAAAAATCTGTGGAGTGCAATAAATGATTGAATTTTGAAAAAACTTCACTGACGATAAAATTACTATGGTTTTGACGCAATGCCCATCAATTATTATCAGATCGTTCATCAGAATTTGAATTTAGAACTAATTACTTTATTGTAGCACTCTCTCGCATTTGAACCGCGACTGACAAAACAAACGTCATGGTGTGTGCGACACAGATATCGCTATACGAAGTTGGAATTAGCCGATTGCGTCTTTCCAAAGATCGATGTGCATTCTTTATAGCCCTTTCATCATCATCAGCCCTTTTAACGTCCCCACTACAGGGGCACGAGCCTACTCTAATACGAGAGTGATTAGGCAGCAATCCACCACGCTGGATCAAACGCTGGCGGATTTCACATACACCTTCAAATTTCTTCTCTAGTGTATGCAGGTTTCCTCATATAACCCTTTCGGCCCACTTGCGCAGTTCAGAGTTAACGCAATAAACCCGGAGTTAACTGCTATCAGGGTTAAATCAAGATAAATCAATACAAATTATTTATTTAACCCTGTGTTAGCAGCTAACTCCGGGTTTATTTGGCTGCGCAAGTGGGCCTTACTATAATAAAATGGCATCGAACATATTTGTATGGAGCCTGGTATAGTAAAGTTTTCGGTATCAATTACACTCAACATTATGCGAGCTAGTATGGAGAAAAAAAAGTTGGCGGTCACTGATGAAACTTACGTCAATCGATAAGGAAAAATATTATAAAACGATAGTATTTTCGATAAATGCCGAAAGTGATATACTTTCGGAGATATAGAATTTTGAAAATGTACGCATGTAACAATTTTCAAAGTTCTTTCGTTTTCAAAGTTAGGGGATGTTGAGTGTAATTGATACCGAAAATTTTTACTATACCAATTAGGTTGGATGCTGTTTTGTAGTCATTTGTTTCTCCCCTACATGTGACCAAAGATAAGGGTACACACACACGTGGCAACAATTACGTATCGCGTGTGTCTAATAAGTACCGCACCGTACTATAATTCCGTGCCTCCTTGAAGTATGTCGCAAGGTCGTCTTATACCTCAGTAATACTACATCTGCGACTGACGTGTACACTTAATACGTGATTTCTGATAGGTGTGCACGCCCTAATTTATGCTTGTCGCTTGAGACGCATCTGAAACTTTTTTTTAGTTCTGTAATGTTGATTTTTATATAATTTTCTAGGAATAGGCTAAACCAGAGTCTAAAGTCCTGTTTTACCGCTTACAGATAAAAATTAACTGGCTGATAAACTTATGTCTATTTTGTAAAACATGACGGTTCAGACAGTGACCGATATAAATCATTTGTCAGATTTTTTTTATCCGTAAGTAGTGAAACGAAACTTAACTCTTAAATGATGAGGCTAAATGACTAAAAATGTATAGATTTCATATACATGATGACTTTAAATTAGTGAACGATAGAAAAGGATATGCATGTACTCATGATAACAAACAACTTTTACTATGGGACCAAGGTCGATATCACAAAAAAAATTGTTCCACCATACTATCACCTGATGCATTTTGTATGGGGAGTCCAAACATTTTTGAATGATTTCGACCTTGTTCCCATAGTAAAAGTTGTTTGACATCACAAGTACATGCATATCCTTTTCTATCGTTCACTAATTTGAAATCACCCTATATAGATTATAAAAATTGTATTGGACTGGACACGTATTTACAAAAAAATAGAAGGTCAGTTTCCCGTGACGTCACGGTTCAGTACCTACCTCAGAACAATCTATAGAATTAGAGGAACGATGAAACAAGATCCACATTTAATTAGCCTATCGCTATACAGGGTGTAAAAGAAAGGGGGTATAATGCCGAAACACAGCGATAGTCCTTATGAAACTGAACAATTTTCCCTAAGGAACAAGGGTCGTAACTAAAAAAAATTTTTGGATCGCCCATACTTACTCGATCAGCTGATCTGACATTTAGTATGGGGAGGCGAATTTTTTTTTTCGAGTTACGACCTATGTTCCTTGGGGAAAGTCGTTCAGTTTTATGAGGACTATCGCTGTGTTTCGCCATTTTACCCCCTTTCTGTTACACTCTGTATAAGTGACTAAAAAAATGTACCTCCTATTTAGTCCATCAATGAGATTATAAAAATTGTATTTGACAGTATTGGAGGAGACGTGTTTGGTGATTTTTTTTTTAATAATGTAACAGACCAAACATAACAAACGCGTTTTTTTTAATGTGTCATTATTATCCATGTTGCTGTAAAGATGACAAGATATCCCCCCCCCCCCCCCCGCCGCGCTGAAGCCTACAGTTTGGGAACCGCTGTAATAAACACGTTGTTTGTTTTAAATTAGATAGATGTCAATTTGTAGAATCTTCCGTTGGATGATACTTACCAGTCTAAGTGCTAGTATCACAATCTACAGTTAAAATATAACTGACAGATAAACCTATGTCTATTTCATAAAACATGAAGTTTTAGACAGAGACAGGTATAAAATATCTGTCAGATAATTCTCGTCAGTAGATTGTGAAACAGCCCCTCCTACTAATATTACAGTTTGTGTTGATGGATGTGAGGATGTTTGTTGCTCTTTCACGCGAAAACCACTTAACTGATTTTAATGAAACTTTGCAATATTGTAGCTTACACATCAGAATAACACATAGGCATTAAAAAAGCATAAATGCATACGAAGTCGCAGGCAGGCACTAGTTCATTGATAAAGTAAATCACAGAACTAGTTATAGCCAATGGTTATAAAATTGAAAGGAAAAAAAAATAATTAAAAAATGTGGCTCGTGTCAATCATTTTACAATTTTACACAAGTGTTAATTTGAAGAAAGCGAATTGAATTATATTAATTAATCTAATATTTTATGTTAATATAGTTATTTATTGAGATTTCGTTTGCCGCTTGTAAAATGTTTCGGTTTTGTTAATGGGGATGATGACTACATTAAAAAAATCAAAAAATAATTAGTCCGTCTTTTAGGCTATTAAAAAATATTTGAAACACATTTTTTACCTGATCAAATACATAAATAAATACAAAGATACAGAGCATCAAAGTTACGGATTGGAGGGTTTTGACGTCACTCCTCGGCTAAAATCCTACTGAAGCGTGACGTCACGAGCAACTTTAACCCAGTGTATCTTTGTCATTTTTAGTGTAAGAGGAAAAAGAAAAAATACGTGTCGAATATTTTAAAATAATCTATGTGATAGACTAAAATTTTTTTTTAAAATCATCATGCCCTTTTTATACTAGAGGCCACCCGCGATTTTGTTCGCATTTATCGTCATATCTTGTATAACTTACAATATCTTAGTGACTTTCGCGTGAAAAAGTAACAAATATCCTCACATCCATCCATCTATGCTTACCCGCGTCATATGTCATAAAATTCTAGTATTTTAAATTAAATTGATAAAATGAATTATAAAAGACATTTATTCGCAACTAAAACGTAATTCTAATATAAATGAACCCTTCCCTTTAAGGCCGTGGCCCCAGTAGGCAAACTGCTAGCGGCCGACTGAGTGAGCCGCAAATTTGTGGCGAACTGAAAGAGTTAGCTGCAGACTCAAATCAATGAAATCACCGGTTTTGGTGGGAGTCGGCCGCTGTCTGAGATAGTCAGCGCGCGTAACGCTGCAAACTGCGTACAGTGAGCGAAAACTAGCTGCCTGTGGACACTCCATTTCAAATATATGGAAGGGCATACTAAATCGATAGGCCGCAAACTAGTCAGCCGCTAACGGTTTGCCTACTGGGGCCACGGCCTTACTAAATTTTCTTTAACTGCCCGTAATCATTATAATAACCGTTTCAAAAATCAGAACACATCTAATCCATTTCTCAAGTCATCAACAATTTAAAAATAAACTTATAAATATTCAAATAGTTAATGAACATACATTTTCCACTTAGAAAAGAGTGTAAACACTTGAAAAAAACCGTTTCTGTGGGTGAAAATCCGGTCGCAGTTTGCTCAGCACTTGTTGAGCTGGGCATTCGTTGTCAATAGTGCGTGGAAGAGCGCTACAGACTAAATAGACCGACTAACACAGTAGCATATGCGCAAAAAAAAAAAACAAAATAAAGTCAGGAAAAAAATCAAAATTATAATCATGATCTGTTTTTTTTTGGCATGTTAAAAATATGTCACGGGTTTTTTTACGTTTACGTCTCTCTCTATAGGTTGTAATGTGATAAAGATGACGTGAGATAATAAAGCTTAGTATACGTCCGGTTATAATTATCTCACGTCATTCTGCCAGAATAACATGTAGGCTAATAATTTTAAGATATAATAAATTATCTAAGATATATAAAAAAAGCGTACTAAATCACGGGCAGCCTCTAGTAATAGAATAAACTTATATAGCCGTTTGTATCCCACCCTCTCTTCTTTCTCCATGTCCCTGAGCGTCTCTGCCAAGATATCCAGCTCACCCTGCCACCTTTTCCATAGCCGCGAGGCTTTTTGTGATTGAGAGAAAAAAATAAGAATAAAACACTTGCCCCCTTATTACAAAACGAGTTTTAAAGTTTTGTCTATAGCCGAAACGTCAAAAAATGACATTAGTCTCAGAACTATCTTTAAAACTCGTTTTGTACCTAATAATAAGGTTATAGAAACGCCAACGCTAGTTAAGTCAGCATGTTAAATAGTAGTGGTTCTACTGAACACCTACTCTATGTCCGCTTGACAAATATTGACATAATGGCACGCGACGGAAACAAGAGCAGTAGCTGTCAAATATCATTGGAAATTGAAAAATTTTAAAACAAACACGAGCGTTCAGCAAATGTTTATTTGGTAATAAAGTGCAGTTTTTTTTTGGTGTTCCGATCGTATTTGTGTGGGCGATTCGTTTGTTTATATGTATCGGTTTTTTTTTTGTTTCTTAACGCTTTTTGGAGATTTTATTTAGCATAAATTATGTTTTATGATGTTCAGGTACTTATTTTAATGTTGGGGAATAAATGGGAGAGAGGCGTGACGGATATGTACCTATTATGTAATTTATCGCATAAACACTATTTCAGTAATGTAGAAAAAATAAAAAAAGCTGTAGATAACTTTATTGCGTCAGAATATTATTAGGTACAAAAAATAAATTTTCAGGAACATGAAAAACAAAAAAAAATATTTTCCGTTTTTTAATGACAACATTTCCTGTTTTCACCTACCAAAAAAAAAGTTAGCCATTTCTCCAAACTCCTTAAATACTACCAGCAACATAAAAAAAGCGTAGGCCTTTTAGAAATGGCGCGAAATCCGCTCAAATAAGCTTTCTACCACTAAATAAGTAAATATTAATTGATCAAACAACCTCAACTAACGGTAACATGTCCAATATTTCCAGTTTTACGATCAAAACGCATTCATGACATTTTTCACATGTAATCGACACTTTTTGCTGCTACCTACTAACGAAACGCAACTTTTTAGTTTATTGACTTGTTTTTTTTTTAATGCGAATAATTTAAGGTTTTAGCTTTACACTTTTACAGCCAGAGTTTGGTTGTATAAATGTTTTTTCAATTCAATTCAATAAAGATTTATTCATAGGTAACCCAAAATTTCACTTGAATGCGTCAGAAATATAAAACAAAAAATAAAAATATAACAAGTTAACAAAAGTAAAAGCAAATTAACTGACTGAAGCTACGCTGACTTCGGAAGGCAGATTTAATGTTATTAAGTATTAGTTTGTTATCGCGGTTTCGCCCGCGTTACATTAAACTCAGAAAGCTACATAAAAAACACTATATCACGGACATAGGGGGTTAGAAAGACAGCTAGCTCTCTTCCTCTTCTTATACGCCCTTTTATCGTCCCCACTACAGGGACACGAGCCTACTCTGATATGAGAGTGATTAGGCTGTAATCCATCACGCTGTCAAGTGTATGCAAGGTTTCCTGTCGATGTTTTCCTTCACTGTTAGCGAGTGGTAATGAGTACAGATAGAAAGTCTTTAACTTAGCTATAAGTTATTCTTAATTAAAATATTTTTATTTTTATTAAGATAATATTATTTTACTTATTCTATAATTTTTTTCATTTCTAATCTATAATTCTATACATTTTTTTTAAGTCCGAAAAAAGAATAACGACTTATAAACAAAAACGTACAGTTGCAGCTACCACAAAACAGCCGAAAAATGATTTACAACCGTCAAATTTGCAAAAGGAACGCGAAAATTTAAAAGACAATCATTAATAAAACCGAACGGTGGCCAAAGAGGTGACCACAGTGAAAAAAAAAAAGACTAGCCGTTTATAACATTAAAAATTGTTTGTTTCCAGTCGCTGATGCGGTCGATGTCGGTGGAGCAGCGCTGGCAGGACCTGGCTTCCTTGCTGACCATCCCCCCGCCCCCCGACCAGTACCAGCACTATCATCAGCACGCTCATCACAACATTAGGTGAGGCTGGCTTCTTAAAGGTCACAACACACATATCAACTCGGAAAGCGATATCGCCCAATGTGCATTGTAATTCAATCAAGACAGAATCTCAGCTAGATACTTTGTCTAAAGAAAAAATAACAGATTTTCAGTACGTAATGACCCTTTTAAAAAATGGTTAGTGCCGTTTAGTGTCACTTAGTGTTATTGATAAAAAAATGTCTAAGAATGAAAATCTTTCATCATCATCATCATTTATTTAAGAGCCAGGCTCTTGTCGGTGGAGTAAACGCCATCTTTGCCTTTCCTCTGCCAGTAATTTCACTTCCTGATACGACACGACGCCAATCCTCTCTTTCACTTGAGTGAAGTAAGTACGTCTTGGTCTTCCTCTTCCTCTCTTACCCTCAATCTTTCCTTCAATGATGTTCTTTAAAAAATCGTCGTGTCGTATCAAGTGCCCTATCATCTTTCCTCTTCTATTCTCTATTGTTCTCAACAAGGAGCGCTTCTCACCAACCATACTTAATACCTCCTCATTACTCTTCTTCTCCGTCCAACTAATCCTCTCCATCCTCCTCCAACACCACATCTCAAACGCTTCTAACCTCTCTCTATCCCTCTGTGTCAGTGTCCATGTTTCACACCCATACAGTGCAATGCTCCAGATGTACACTTTTATTAGACGTTTCCGGGCCTTTTTGGCTATGTTGGCCTTAAAAAGATATTTCTTGCCGTTAAAAGCTTTTTTGGCCATAGCGATTCGGGAAACGACGTCAGCAGTACATCTGGAGTCATTGGTTATAAGTGATCCTAGATATCTGAAACTGTGGACTTCTTCTAGTGGTGTGTTGTGTAGATTGACTGGGCTATTTCTTGTTGCTGTTTTGGCTGTTGTAAGTGTTTTTGTTTTGTTTGTGTTAATTTTGAGTCCCCATTGAGTGAATACTGAATCCATTTGGTCTATTAAATCTTGTAGGTTTTGTCTATTTTCTGCAACTGCAGCGATGTCATCGGCAAATCTAATGAATTGAATTTTTTCCCGGTTTATCTTGATCCCACCCTTACTTGAATTAATGATTTCTTTTATGGCACATTCTATGAACAAATTAAATATCAGTGGTGACAATGGGCATCCCTGTCGCACTCCTTGTTGTATCTTTGCTTCTCCACATTCTTCTCCCATTTCTATTAGTGTTTTCTGATCCTTATAAAGTTCGTAAATTATTTTTCTATCCCTGTAATCTAATCCTGCATTCTTTAAAACTATCATCATTCTTCTCCAGTCCACTTTATCGAAGGCTTTTTCTAAGTCTATAAAAGCTATATGTGTTTCCAGGCCCAACTCCATTCGTCTATCTACAATTAATCGATCGATAATCAATAAAATCTTTACATACCTATTTATAATGTTTTAAACTCAAATTATCTTGCGTTTTAAAAAAATCTACTGAAAGAAATGTGTTTGGATCGTAGCAAGTGGAGGGAAGTGGTCTCTGCCTACCCTGATGGGAAAGCGCCGTGACAGATATGTATGTATACTAATAAATAAATTGTGTTATTGCAGCCCCCATGGTGCAGCAGGGTACGCACCAAACTACCATCCTCACGCTCCCATACCGCCGGTTCCTGACAAGCATCCTGATACTTACGGTTAGTTCTTTCACTTGATCTTGATGACATAACAAATCAGTGATGTTTAGTGCTACTCACTTCAACCCAGTGACGATTAGTACTGCTTAGTCTCATCATACAAAAAATGAAATTGTAGAAGTGTTCAGTGGTAAATAATGTTAAGTGAGCGGTAGCCTAGTTGGTAGAACGCCCGCCTCCAATCTTGGAGACTCGGTTTCAATCTAACCTGTACCTCTGAGATTTATTTCTCATATACGGTTTGAATATTCGATTACCACTCGCTTACGGTGAAGGAAAACATGAAGAAACCTGCATACACCAGAGAAGAAATTCAAAGGTGTATTTATTTGAAATCTGTTAATCCGCATTGGGCATGGTGCATTACGGCCTTATCACTCGTATGAGAGTAGGCTCGTGCCTGTAGTGGGGACGTTAAAAGGGCTGATAAGTAAATATGTTTATAAAGTATTATGTTTCTGTTCAGCCGGCGCTGCCGCTCCGCCATTGGAAGGTGCTTACAAAGTGGAATCTGCTCATCATCAGCAACACGATGGACTTTATTACCAGGTAATAAAATTTATTTTATCTATTTTTTGGGCCGGCCACGTCTGCCGCATCCCAGAAGACTTATGGGCTAAAACAGCTACCCAATGGCTACCAACTGCCAAACGTCGCGGCAGACCTCGGAAAAGGCGGCCGGATGAGATGGACACCTTCTTATGTAGCTGGGCGGAGGAAGCTCGAGACAGAAAGTCATGGCGGATATTGAGAAAGGCCTTTGCCCAGCAGTGGGACACAAATGGCTAAATTAGATTAGATTTGTTGAAGATGCGTTTTGTTGGAATTTATTAAAGTTAAGTCATGAGTACACCAAACCGACGTGTATGTATGATGAGACTGATGAATGTGGATTAAGCGAGTGTGTTTGGATGGTAGCATGTGGAGGGGCCCATTGAACCGATGGACGATGGGGCAGAAAGGTTCTCGAGTGGCGACCACGCACTGGACGACGCAGTGTGGGAAGGCCTCCAACAAGGTGGACTGACGACTTGGTTAAAGTCGCTAGAAACCGTTGGATGTGGGCAGCGCAAGACCGGTCGTTGTGGATATCCTTGGGCTTTTGTCCAGCAATGGACGTCCATAAGCTGATATGAAGATGATGATGTGGAGGGAAATGGTCTCTGTCTATCCCGATGGGCAAGTGGTGTGACAGATATGTATTTATATTAAAGACAAATAATTTGTTATTGTAATTTTACCAACATTTCGACAATCGACGTCGACAACTTTCGGCAACCTTCGGAAACTAGAATGAGACAGTTCAGTTAATATTCCCGACTTACCCCGCCTTTGTTCGCAACTAGTATATGGCCCGTCGATTGACGTTCAAAAGAAAAAGATTGGATTCCTCGTGTCCTCGTATGTTCCGTAAAAAATCGCGGAACACACATGGGGGTGATTCGGATACCCCACGACACGAGGAAACCAAATTTTTCTTTTGGACGTCAATCGACGGGCCACCCTGTATAACCAACTTAAAACTTATAATCAAAGTATAAGTAAAATAGGGGTATTAAAAAGTTCTCCGCTTATAACTTATATTTGACATTATTACACAACCCAAACACTTGAAGCTATCCCAACTTTCCAATAGATGTCGCCGTACTCGCCGTATCAATCTAATCAACGTTGTTATGATGTACAGAACTCGACGTCGGAGATGGCGCCACCTCCGGGCAACCAGGATGGATTCCTGCAGTCCATCCTCAACGACGAGGATCTGCAGCTCATGGACATGGCCATGAATGAAGGTAGGTGTTTATACTTAATCCTGCCGTTCACCTACTGCTTCAAGCAGTTTACAACGACTGCTTGAAGCCGCGACCGCGCAGTCAACTATACAGTGCTACAAGGATCTTTTGGCACGTGGTGGAAATCGGAACTAACGATATCATCTTGTAAATTGCCATTATTTTGAGTTATTTATTCACCCACCCACGTCCTCCTGACAATGTCACTCAAATGCCAATAGATCCTTGTAGTACTGTAGTCATTCATTCGCTGCCGTACAGACGACTGCTCCTCTAGCCGTCGCGAACGCTTCAATAGTTTACGACGCGGGTTTAAGCAGTCTGTTCTTAACTGCTTGAAGCAGGCAGTGCACGGCTGCCATTAGAGTACGACTGGTATAACTACTAGATATGGAAAAACTATTTTAAAATAAAAAAGGCTATAAAGAGTAGTAATCATTCAAACAAAAATTATAAAGAGTAGAAAGAGAGATGGCGCCACCATCGTAAAAGTAAATACAGCTCTGTGAATAAAATATCTAATAATCAATTTAATTTCAATTTAAGAAAAATGGGACGACACTACAGTGTGGCCACTTATTGACAAACTATTTATTTTATTTTATCATTCTTACTTTCTGATATTTTTATTATTTTATAGATATTTTCTAATAAAAACGCTCGTAGATAACAATTTCAAAACTATATCAGATAACGTTCTGTTTTACAATGCCGTGGTATTTAAGTAATCTGTAATCAACTCCAGCTATTGACTCTAAACATTTTTAAGAGGTCATGTTTACCTCGCTAAAAAGTAGATTTTATCAAAATTAGTCTAGCCGTTTGACCTTGAAATTTGGCAATAAAATCTTTGAAAATGGGGATGATGAATACATTCGAAAATTAAAAAAATAATTATTCCGTCTTTTAGGCTATTAAAATATATTTGAAACACGTTTTTTACCTGATCAAATACATAAATAATTACAAAGATACAGAGCATCAAAGTTACGGAGTGGGGGGTATTGTCGTCACTCCTCGGTTGAAATCGTACTAAGGCGTGACGTCATGAGCAACTTTAACCCGGTGTATCTGTGTCATTTTTAGTTTAAGAAAAAAAAGAAAAAATACGTGACGAATATTTTAAAATAACCTATGTGATGGACTAAAAAAAATTTTTTTTGTCATTATGCTCATTACGATTTAATACCTTTTTTTTCTTATTATATAACACAAAGCAGTTAATTAAGTAAACTTACGAAATAACATTTAACTATTACATAATATATCTGTTGCCATGTAAACACCATGATAATTTTAATTGAGCCTTAGGTAAACAAATTCATGTCACAGTTAACTACGTGACTTAAATAATGTATATTTATTGATAACATTGTGGTTATGTCAATTTAGCTTTGGCAGAATGACGATGATGACCTTGCCCAATATGGCCGCTGACAAACGTCTGACTTTTTATAGAAATTATGGTTCTAGGCTGTATGGTCTTTGATCCTTGCCTGTCCTGAATCCACTACGCTGCCCCAATAGCCAGCGAGGCCGAATGGTCGCATTTTCGGGTTGACGGATTTCACATACACCTTCGTATTTTTTCTCTAGTGTATGCAGTATGCAGGTTTCTTCATGTTTTCATTTACCGTTAGCGAGTGGTAATCGAATATTCAATCCGTACATGAGAAATAAATTTCAAAGGTACAGGCGATCGAAACCGCGTCTCCAAGATTGGAGGCGGGCGTTCTACCAACTAGGTTACCGCTGTGACATGAAAAAAAAATACTTTGTTTTTTTTTACAAGCAGCGTTCACATTACGATCAACAAAAATGGCGCCGGATATAAAATCTGTTTGGTGTGCGAACGTACGATAACGGCGCGTGCGCATTACCTTCACCTCTAATAAGGTCAAACTATTCAAAAACAACTATAATGTAAATAAATAAAACACACCTTCAATTTATATGCTTCGTGTATTAATTAGTTGACCATTTTCGTTGACTTGGAAAAAATACTTATCTTTTGTGAAATAAAATGAATTTTTATTGCTATAAATGTGGTACAAAGGTTGTTAATAAAAATAAAGTTTCACACCTGTAATCTGTAATTGGCTCGTTTGATAATTTATAATTTTCTATTAATATATTTAAGCCGTAATATGACTGACAAAATATATCATCCCAAAAGGGCTCACAGTGACATCAATCATTACTATGCAGTGACATGACACTGACACTAAACGCCACTAAGTTGTTACTTTCATTCTCAATTACTTACTGGATGTCTTGAGGAGTAATATAATATAAAATATACATCATATACATATAGATTCTTATGATTTATTAGACATATCCTTGTTAAGATAAACAGAAATAGGTAAAAAAAATTGGTACTTAGTTTAATTCATGTTATGCTGGAATGTGCTCAGAATGCAAACTTGAGAGCCCGGCTTGTGGGCATGGGGTGTGTTGATTCTGTTCAGCTGAACTGCTGGTTGTCAGAACCATTGTCCAGCAGAGCGATGGCGCTTTATCGCTTCCTAAGCCAAGCTTTGTAATCTGATCTATAAATAATTGAATGCTCCCATGAGGCTGGCATAGCCATTTACAGTGTTTGAAGCCTCGTCAAAAATTTGATAAAAAAAACTAAAACACGCTTTAGCTCGCACTAAACATGCTCCATCATTTATCAGTTCGAAACTACCATATTATTGTATTGTCATCAGAACTCAGAGCGTGTGCAAAATTTCATCCTATTCGAAGACCTGGAAGTGGGTCAAATTAAGATTCCAAGATTTGTTTACATACATAGTTACTTACTTAAAAATGAAGCTAATATAAAGCGTGTAAAAATGAAAGACGACTATTTTTTTTATTGATGATAGTTTTGATAAACTAAAACAGTGAAAACATGTTATCGGACATGATTAATAAATGTGGAAATATCCATATTTGGAAAGATCAATAGGTTATCACTTTAAAACAATAAAATATAGTCACAAAATACCTACTAAATTCATATAAACTTATGATTACATACGCCTGTCTTCCATCGTGGTAGAGAGAGACCACTTCCCTCCACTTGCTACGATACAAACATTCCATCGCTTCATACTTAACTTATTACTAGTTACCTACCTGTTTTAATAAAAGATATCACTTACGAATTACATATCAACTTTGACCTGTAGTTATTTAAAATTCGTCGGCAGACCGCGTAAAAATGTGAAGTCATTCGCGCGTCGTCCGCCAACATGGACGCCGACGTTCGAATCGATTGATTTGTAATATTCGCGGGTTTTATTTAAAGAAAAATACTGCGTCCTCTTTGGTGTTTTGTTTTTTTTTACAATTGACGTAGAAATTCTTAAACAATAGAACGCGTCGTTCGTTTTTAGAATAGAATAGACAATAAGGTTGTATCTAAGTTCGTGTTTAGTCGTTTTTTAAACGGTTTTTTTTTAAGGTGTAACTTGCTTGTTGTAAATTAGTGTTCAAGTAATTGTTAAATAAATAATCGCTAATAGAAATTCTCGGCTACTTTTCTCCAAGTGGTATCAAACTTTAGATTTTCAATTTAAATACTTTCGCCCAAGGACGTCGACCTATAAATATATTTTGCGCATATTGGCATCCATTTATTTAATCAAGAGGTTTTATTAATACGAGTGGAAACCGGTTTATGTCTCGTGGTTGAAAACAATGATAAACTTAAATTAAACACTAACGAGATAGTTATGTTTACCTAAATAAACCATTAATAGAACCAACGAGTATAATTTTCCTCAGTACGTCTGAAGATTTCAACCTCGTTCGAAATTCTAATCTATTTAAAAACTATTTTTTTAAATCGCTTCTCTATTGGGTGTTTTATAGTCAAAACTTTAATATGTACAAAGACTTCGAAAGGTGAAAAACTAATGTTTTATATACAAATTAATGCAAAATATGCAAATTGGACTGTGAATTCACTTGTATTTCTTATTCATCATGGGAATTTATTCATATGTGTATAGACTATTTGTTATGTGCGTTTTTATTGTCATTGTCAAGTGATTTTAAACGAACAGTCTCTGCAAAAGACTTTGAAATTTCAAAAAGAGAAACTTTTTTTTTCTAATTTTCTTTTAATTTTTATCAAAACCACAGACTATAAACTATTTTGTGTTGAGTGCTTTTAAAAAAAGAACGATAGAATAAAGTGAACATTTGAATTTGGACATTAAAGTGCAGAGTGTTTCACAGTACAGAGATTGGATGGTATTTTGTCAACAGTCAATAAAAAGCCTACATATGACATTCTTCTATCGAAAACGTATGACGAAGAGTAGAAAGGAGCATATCCCGGACTGTTGTTACTGTTTATGTCGGTTCTGCTGCGCTCTGCGACGTCCTCGTACTTCCTGCGAGTCTCTTACCAGGGTCTCAGTCAACGTACTCAAACGTTACACATTCTGCCTCTACTCTTTCAAATATAGACAATTTTATGATAACGCAATATGATATTCTGATACCACGAACGGTACAGGAGCTTAGAAACGGCGCGTTTCGTCAAGATAAGCGACAAAGGAAAGTCGTAGAATATTTGGATTGGCATTAAGGGCTTTGGAAAATAATGGCCGTGTGTTTACACCGCCATATTTACTAAGCGTCATAGAAATTTCCGGCCGATTTTTGCCGAGTCACCAGCGGAAAGCTGAGAAATATCAAAATAAAAAAATATCTATAGATATTTGAATTTGGAACGATAACTGACCAGTCATCTGAATTGCGATATATTATCTATAGATAATACTGAATTTTTGTTATCAACGAAAACTCGCAAGTGTTTCATGACAATCAAAAAATTCATTATACAACATATAGTTGATACGTTGTTTTCCGCTTGCGAAAGAAAAAATATAGAAAATCATTGAGGATTGCAAAGATTTTCAGTGATGGATTTATCATTGGCCCCTTACCCGTTTATCGGTCGGCCATATTTCCGAGTTACCACGTACTTTGGGCCACTGCTGTACACTGATCCAGATGTACTTCACTCGTATTACAAGCTCTACGATGGTGAGTCTTAAAGTATAGCGTTACATGATAACAGCATTTCTCTTGCAAATATGACGTACTTAATTAAAAACAATGTCAAATCGAGTGCCGTTGGTTGGATGAATGTATGTATAAGCCATACAACTCGTACGTACTCGTCACGGTATTGGATAGGCGAAAACGAGGGAAGCGCGGGGGTAAGAGCATTCCAGCGAGGTGCACAAATATTTCCGACGGGCTGTACGGATGTTTGTTACTCTTTCACGCAAAAACCACTAAATCTATAAACACTTTTGAATAATAGTTACGATTACGAAACGTTTAAAAAAATGTAGGTAAATAAGCGATTTTTCAAAATATGATGTCACTTTTTGAATAAACACACACTATACACTATTCACTTTTTTTTTTTTTTAGTTCTTATGTAAGTACTTATACAATCTAAGCATTGGCATTTTTCGAAAAAAATCCATAGGAAGGCGTCGAATTTTAAATAATTAGGTACTTATAAAATTTTGACTATAAACATGAACAAAACGCGAGTTGTCAAATAACAATAAAGAATAGAGAAGAATATATTTCTTCACTTCACATTGGCAGAATGCAAAATGGTAGTTGGCATTTTTTTTAAAGTATCTAACCTTCGCATTTACTCTACCTACCTGCTCCAATAATATGCGCACTATTTTTTAAATTCACTGGTTTCGAGTGAAATTCGTGCAAATCGCACAAATATGGCGGAAGAGAGATGGCGTGTTGACAACTTCGTATTTATTTAAAACAACTTTCTGTTTGCGTACTTAAATATAAAAGGTCTGCTGATATGGCAATATACTACGTTGTCTTAG
This sequence comes from Anarsia innoxiella, assembly GCA_947563765.1. NCBI lineage: Eukaryota > Metazoa > Arthropoda > Insecta > Lepidoptera > Gelechiidae > Anarsia > Anarsia innoxiella. The sequence continues at coordinate 3,053,790 of OX387419.1, forward strand.
ATAAGCAGATACTTAAACTTATCTTTTTTCAAATGTGACGCATATGTCACTTATTTTTATAATAGTTTCTGTTACTCACGAACATAAACTAAGGGGCTGTTACCGTCTACAGATAAAATTTATCTATCAGTCTAGCTGTCCCGGCGAAATTTACTTTGTTTCGCCTTATAGCAATGAAGTTCAAATTGACTAAATTTAGTATGGGAAAAGAAAAGTGCTGTTTTTGGGCTTTCCCGGCAATTATTCGAATTTTTCTCATAGTAAAAACCATCCTTAGACTTCAGTGAACATTTAAAAAAAAGAATTGATAAAATTGGTCCACGCGTTGTTGATTTATGCGCTTACCAACCAACACATTTTGCGATTCTTTTTATATTATAGATTTTCTACCTGTCTTTGTCTAAAACGTCATGTTTTATGAAATAGACGCAGGTTTATCTGGCATTTAAATTTTATCTGGAGGTGGTGATACAAGCACTAAGAAGTATAGGTAGATGTTCTAGTCCTAGTTTAAAGGTGCGTACAGACCATGTAACATGTTATTTAACTTGTGTTTTATAACACGTCCACACTATGTTACCTTGTTATTCAACATTGCAACATAAAATATATACTGTACACATTAGAATAACAATGCAATATAACAATGTTATATAACCATTGTCGTTTGTCGTTCTTCAGTACAATCCACGCGATCAAAGTTATATAACATTGTTGTACATATCAATAACATGTTACTTTACCATGTTTTATAACATTCAGTGTCCACATTATGTAAAACATGTTATATAACAATGTTAAATAACATGTTATGTTACATGGTCTGTACGCGCCTTTACAAAACTTTTTGGCGCTTTTTCGCATCGCTCTATCCTTATCAATAGACTACTTTAGATTGTCAATAGACTATATTTTTATTAAGATAAGTAAAGGTTTTTCTACTATCAGGGAAATGGTCAGAAAATAGGGAAAATAGATCTGTCTTTATCTGAAAAGTTCCAAAAATATCCGTGGGACTTCTTTCGTGAAACGCACTCTACCTATGTATTTATTTATACTTAGTAAACTATATAGGTACTATAATAATAGTACCTACTATAAAAAGTATTGGCAGGATCCACAGTGGTAACTGCCGTTAAAAAAAATTTCAATATGTAATTTATTAAAAACAACCATCCTATACTTTACACCGTTATATCCGTTTATCAGATAAACATTGTTTTTTTTTTGCAAATGTACCGTGACAGGACATTCCGTCATTATAGCGGTTGATATGATATAGAAATCTTCAATCTGGTTGCGATTAGATAATTTTAAAGTTTGTAAACTCATTAGACATCAATATGTAAAATTTTTGCAAAATGAATCATAACAAGGCAGTAGGTACTAATTCTTTTCGTACTTAGAGTCCACTTCACGAAAGAAGTCCCCTAGCCGCGGTGCTGTAGGTATAACATGTCAAAATTGATAATGTTACTATTGAGTACAAAACTTACCTATATAATGTATATTTCATTTGTCATTTATCAAATAATACAATTTCCTGCATACTTCGAGTGTCCTAGTCATTCCATGAGTAGGTTAGTATACATTTCGATAAAAATATCTATTTACCTATAATTCTGTTAAGTAAAAAGTATATTTTTTATTAAGATAAGGGATTTTTTTACTATCAGGGAATAGACCAGAAAATAGGGAAAATAGACCTGTCAAATTTAGTCTAAAAATATCCGGGGGACTTCTTTCGTGAAACGCACTCTACCTATTTTTTTGTTTACTATTTAATATTATTTAATATAAAATTATTTTATTGGTTTCTCATATTATTTGAATATAATTTATTATTTCTCATGTACGAATTAAATATTCGATTACCACTCGCTAACGGTGAAGGAAAACATGAAGAAACCTGCATACACTAGAGACGAAATTCGAAGGTGTATGTGAAATCCTGCAACCCCGCATTGGGCCAAGGTGGTAGATTACGGCCTAATCACTCTCGTATGAGAGTAGGCTCGTGCACCTGTAGTGGGGAGGTTAAAAGGGCTTATAAGGAAGGTGGTTTCCTCGCAATCGTGGTGAAAAGCACAGTGTTCACCTCTGTTAATGTTATTTAGACCCTCGAATTATAAGGTCCGTCTTTAGTTTTTTTAATGCAATGACACTAAATGGCCGTTTCGCCGCTTACAGATAAAATTTATCTGTCAGATATTTTATACCTGTCTCTGTCTAAAATGTCATGTCTTATGAAACGGACATAGGTTTATCTGTCAGTTAAATTATATCTGTAAGTGGTGAAACTAGCCCTTAGTCACGCTATACACCACTGATATTAACCGCCGTATATTGTTACAGGCATGTACACAATGCGTATGTTGGACGGTGCAAGCGCACACCACCCCCCACCCCACAATCACACGCATATGATGCTAGCTGGTAAGTAAAGTACATACATACATATATGTGAAAGTAAAAATACTTTTTATTTATTTATTTAAATTTATATTTCGAAATCAGACCCTAACCACAACCAAATCCGCCATTCATCCCCGTCGCTTAGTAACCCATCAACAACACTCTCTTACTTCTTAGCATGCATTCCTTTCATTCATCTGTAACTTCCGCTTCCTTCTTCCGTCAATTCCTCCTTCCCACATACATATCCGTCACGCCTCTCTCCCATTTGGGTAGGCAGAGACCACTTCCTTCCACTTGCTACGATACAAACACACTTCTTTCGCTTCATCCACACTCATCAGTCGCCTCATACATGCACGTCGTTTTGAACAAACATTGAACGAACAGTTTGTTCAAATTGAATGATTTTTCTGACGAAACAAAGGAAAATTTCATTTATTTCGTTCAATGGTTACACCGAAAATTGTTCAAAACATGGAGCAGCGGACCCGGATTTATGCTGATTGTTGTTGTAGAGCGAGACTCGGCATCGGACAGTGCCGTATCATCGATGGGGTCAGAACGCGTGCCCTCGCTCAGCGACGGCGAATGGTGCGACGGCAGTGACTCGGCGCAGGAATTCCACAGGTATACTTACACTAGACTGCGTTGAGACCTGTGTGATGGCCGGTCATGTCATGCGGAACCCATCAAACTAAGCCTTTCACTTCTCTGTTTCCCATTTACTTGCCTTACTTTTTCCTGGATATTGCGGGGTCAAATTTTTATTATTTATTTATGGATAGCTGTTTTGAAATATTAATTTTATTATATGTTTCTGTGTATGCCTGAGATTTGTAAAACTTAAATTAAAAAGAGCAACCCTACAGAGTTTCTTGCTAGGTTCTTCTCTGGGGAAAACTGCACTCTTGCGAATCTAGCATTAACTTTAAAAAATGACCCGTCTTAAGTGTTGTCAAAACCTACAAGATTAAATGATTTTCATTTCATTTCAAATTTGAAGGTGTATGTGAAATCCGCCAACTCGCACTAGGTCAGCGTGGTGGATTACGACTACGACCTAATCACTCTCGTATGAGAGTAGGCTCGTGCCCCTGCAGTGGGGACTTTAAAGGGCTAAGAAGGAAGGACTTATAACTTTACCTTATCAGCCTTTTTAACATCCTCTCTAGAAGGGCACGAGACTAAAGTGCTACAAGGATCTATTGGCATTTGAGTGACATTGTCAGGAGGGCGTGGGTAGTGAATAGATAACTCAAAATAATGACAACTTACAAGATGATATCGTTAGTTCCAATTTTCGCTACGCGCCAAAAGATCCTTGTAGCACTGTAGGTACTCTCATCCGAGATTGATTAATCTGAAAATAAGTATTTATCCGTCATAGTTGGAGAACTTAAGATAATTTTATATATTTCAGTTCGAAGTTCCGTCCTTACGAGAACGGGTACGGTCGAGACAGATCCGCGCCACATCAACCGCAGAAGAAACATCATATGTTCGGCAAAAGATGCTTCCAGGTATGTACTTTATATATCTATACATGTAGCAGAAAAAAAATCGGGAGAAATCACTCAGCGTGACACAACCTGTTCACTGCCGGCCGGGTCGCGAATCTAAGGAAACGGAAACACGAACGAACGACCGGTCCGCTGATTGAATTGAAAATTTAAAAATTATTTAATCTTATTTTAAGATATCGTTTAAGTTTTGCAAGATACAACGATCAAGCACACAGGCTGCATTAATTTGAAATAAGCATTTTTTTTCTAAAATATGACGATAAATTCTTGTCGCTATTCAGCCTTAAGTTCTTAAATAACTTGCTTTATTCACAGGAACAACAGCAGCCTTTAGAGCCAGTGCCTGTCCCGCGAGCCCCCAACACAGTCAAGAACGAATGGCCAGACCATGCGTACAGGCATGACAATCTACATAACATGCATTCCGGTATGTATATTACACATTTTAGGCCGTGGCCCCAGTAGGTAAACTGTTAGCGGCCGACTAAGTGAGCCGCAAAGTGGCTAACTGAAAGAGTTAGCTGCAAACTCAAATCAATGAAATCACCGGTTTTGGTGGGAGTCGGCCGCTGTCTGAGATAGTCAGCGCGCGTAACGCTGCAAACTGCGTACAGTGAGCGAAAACTAGCTGACTGTGGACACTCCATTTCAAATATATGGAAGGGCGTACTAAATCGATTCGCCGCAAAATAGTCAACTGCTAACAGTTTGCCTACTAGGGCCACGGCCTTAGTATTTAATCTTTCACATCCCAGAAAAAAAAGAACAATAGAAAATCGATGTCTGGGCTTATAATGGGTCAGTGGGGAGGTTAGAGGTTAATGAAAATAGAAAGTTTTTGAGTAAAATGTTTGTAAAAAAAAACAAATATCAGTTTTTTTTTTTCTATTTTAAGGGCCGGTTTCACCACTTACAGATATAATTTAACTGACAGATAAACCTATTTCTATTTACATGACGTTTTAGACAATGACAGGTATAAAATATCCCTAAGAATACATTTAACTGACAATGAAAAGCCGGGCCTTAATTTATTTTTGCAAACTTATTTCGCAATGGAAAATATGTTTATTATTTTATTATTAACATATGTTAAATCTGCCAACCCGCATTGAGACAGCGTGGTTGATTATGGCCTAATCACTCTCGTATGAGAGTAGGCTCGTGGCTATGGGGACTTTAAAAGGGCTGATAAGGATTATTATCATTAAAACATGATATGTATGTATGTATGTACAGGTGATTACGTGAGCCGGCAGCTCCCTCCGCCGCAGCTGCAGCCCGCGCTCGAGCTCAACGCGACACATTCTGCGCACGCGCTGCTGCAGGTATGATCCACGTTTCATCTAAGTATTACTGTACTGTCACCTACGTAATTATACAGGGTGACTTTAAATTAGTGAACGTTAGAACAGGATATGCATATACTCGTAATAACAAACAACTTTTACTATGGGACCAAGTTTGAAATCATTCAAAATTTTTCGAACTCCCCATATAAAGTACACCAGCTGATATATGGCAGAGTAAATTTCTTTTGACTGATTTCGAACTTGGTTCCATAGTAAAAGTTGTTTATTATCACGAGTCATTTTCTATCTTCATATCCTTTTCTCTCGTTCACTAATGAAAAGTCTCCGTGTAATAAGTCCATAAATAAATAAATATGTTAAATTTAAATTACAGAATGGCATATCCAGTCCAAGCGCGTCCCGTTTCGGGTACGCGGGCGTCGGTCTAGGCTCGGCCGGTCCGGGCGCGGACCGAGTCCGACACAACCACACCTACAGCGCGCCGCTAGCGGTCCACGACACCGCGCCCAGACCGACGGCGCCCAGGGATAAGAGAGGTAGGTCTAGACCGAACAGGACCGATGTAGACCAAACCGGACCGTTTTTTATAAATATTCATTTCTAAATAACTAAGAAAATACTGCTTTCTCGGTTTCTCAACCTAGTTTTTTTTAAATATTCAACACTACTTTCTTCTAATAATTTAAACGTCAATATACGATGGGAGGATGTTTGTTACTCTTTCACGCAAAAACTACTGAACCGATTTTAATGAAACTTTAACATATTGTGGTTTACATATCAGAATAACACAAAGGCTATATTATATTAAGGTATTGTGTAAGTTTTCCAAGATATGACGATGAATGCGTACATAATTTATGGTCTTACTTGGAAGTAATAGGGATGACGAGTAATTTTTTTTTTAAGTCTCTGTTTAAAAAAAAAAGTGACACGTATTTTTTCCTCTTCCTCTTGAACTAAACATGACATCAATACACTGGGTTAAAGTTCCTCATGACGTCACGCCTACGTACAATTTTTACCTAGAAGTGACGTCGAAACTCGAAACCCCCTATCTTTGATGCTCTATCTATACTGGGTGTAACAGAAAGGCGATATAAAGCCGAAACACAGTGATAGTCCTCATAAAACTGAACAACTTTCCTCAAGGAACATGGGTCGTAACTCGAAAAAAAAATTTCGCCTCCCCATACAAAATGTCCGATCGAGTAAGTATGGGTGATCCAAAAATTTTTTCGAATTACTACCCATGTTCCTTGTGGAAAGTTGTTCAGTTTCATGAGGACTATCGCTATGTTTGAAAATAAAATGAAAAATCATTTAATCCTGTAGGTTTTGACAACACTTAGGACGGGTAATTTTTTAAAGTTAATAGTTAGTTAGTTAGTTATTCGCAAGAGTGCAGTTTTCCCCAGAGAAGAACCTAGCAAGAAACTCTGTAGAGTTGCTCTTTTCAATTTAAGTTTTGGCATTATACCCCCTTTCTGTTACACTCAGTATAAACAGAATGTTGTATGTTGCGCAGTGCGTCGTTTGACCGACGGCAGCGTATCGGACGGCGGGTCGTCGGTCGCCGGCAGCGGACATCTTACGCGGGACGAGAAACGAGCCAAGGCACTTGGTAAATGTCGTTCACATTCTAACTCTAGCTTCTTACTTCTTTACACATAATACTAACAGCTCTTTTCACCACTTAGACCCAGAACACACGATGAAACGCAACTGCAACGCAACTGAAACTGCTAGTTACTTTTGAGTTACATCTAAGTTTCTTCTATAGACTCCTTTAGACCCAGAACACACGATGAAACGCAACTGCAACACAACTGAAACTGCTAGTTACTTTTGAGTTGCATCTAAGTTTTTGCTATAGACTCCTTTAGACCCAGAACACACGATGAAACGCAACTGCAACGTAACTGAAACTGCTAGTTACTTTTGAGTTGCATCGGAAGTTTCTGCTATAGACTCCTTTAGAAAACCACACATGACGCAACTGAAACGAAACGTTTCAAACTAGTTACTTTTAAACTTAGATGCAACTCAAAAGTAACTAGCAGTTTCAGTTGCGTTGCAGTTGCGTTTCATAGTGTGTTCTGGGCCTTTCAGGTGAAATTTATTCCTGGGGTGTATTTTAAACCTGTCACTGTCTAAAACGTGTTTTATGAAATATCTGTCAATTAAATATTAAACGGACCCTAAATGTCTTTGTTTTAAAGTTGTTTTTTTTTAATCAAAATTGCAATTACTTACAACCTCGCAAACTGTTCTACTAATATTATGCTATCTACACACCAAAGCCGCCGGCATGCCTCCGGCCTAGCCCGGCGGCTTTACGTCATACGAATGGCAGCTGTCAAAAAAGCCGGCGGCTTTGGTGTGTAGATACCATTATAAATGACAATGTTGTGAGAATGTTAGTTACTCTTTAATGCTGAAACTAACGAACAGATTTTAATGAAATTTTACAGTATTGTAACTTACACATCAGAATAACACATAGGCTATATTATTTTGAGATATCATTTAAGTTTTCTCAGATATGACGGTAAATTCGTACAAAGTAAAGTTTCGCTAAAATCTGTTCAGTGGTTTTTGCGTAAAAGAGTAACAAACATCATCACATACATTTATTATACAGGGTGACTTTAAATTAGTTAACGATAGAAAAGGATATGCATGTACTCGTGATAACAAACAACTTTTACTATGGGACAAGGTCGAAATCTTTCAAAAAATGTTGAACCCCCCATACAAAATGCACCAGCTGATGGTATGGGGGGACAATTTTGTTTTTTGGGATTTCGTACTTGGTCCCATAGTAAAAGTTGTTTGTTATCACGAGTATATGCATATCCTTTTCTATCGTTCACTAATTTTAAGTCACCTTGTATTAGTAAAATTTCAATATAGGCGTAAATACAAATATAGTCAGATGAATAAATTAATTGTTTAGGTATTAGTCTCTAAACTATATGTTTCAAAATTACTCTTTTTTTTCTTTTATTAGCTTATTTCGTCCCACTGCTGGGCAAAAGCCTCTCCCATGTTTCTCCAAAGACTCCTGTTATTGGCTTAATCTTTCACATCCCAGAAAAAAAAGAACAATAGAAAATCTATTGTGTCTGGGTTTATAATGGGTCAGTGGGATGTGAGAGGTTAAACATACATAAATATACATATCCGTCACCCCTCTCCCATTGGGGTAGGCAGAGACCACTGAAGAAGAAGAAATAGTGGTTAAAATTACTTAAATTATGTATTTTTTTATTATTATAGGTATCCCAATGGAAGTCCACGATATTATAAACCTGCCGATGGACGAATTTAATGAACGGCTATCAAAACACGACTTGAGCGAAGCGCAGCTTTCTCTCATTAGGGACATACGTCGCCGGGGGAAGAATAAGGTAGGTTGTGTTACGTTTAATTTTGTTATTTTGTGTTTAATTTAAAAGCGGTGGTAGCCCAATTGGTAGTACGCTTGCCTCGCACTCCAAGGGCGCGAGTTCGAATCCTGGCGCGGGCACGTACCTCTGAGTTTATTTCTCATGTACGGATCAATTTATTCGATTGCTAACGGTGAAGGAACGTCATCGTGAGGAAACCTGCATACACCAGAGAAGAAATTCGAAGGTGTATGTGAAATCCGCCAACCCGCACTTGGCCTGCGTGGTGGATTACGGCCTAATCACTCTCTGTATGAGAGTAGGCTCGTGCCCCTCGGTGGGGACATATATGGGCTGATAAAAAAGAAGTGTTTAATTTTGTTTTGTTCTTGTATATTTTATTGGACTGGAGATAAATATTTACTTACCTACTTAAACACATACATATCTTTCACTGTTCTTATCAGCCCTTTATACGTCCCCACTACAGGGGCAACAGCCTACTCCCATAAGAGAGTGATAAGGCAATGCGAGTTGGTGGATACATACACCTTCGAATTTCTTCTCTAGTGTATGCAGGTTTCTTCATGTTTTCCTTCACCGTTAACGAGTGGTAATCGAATATTCAATCCGTACGGATTGAATATTCGATTACCACAAAAGAAATAAATGAGAAAACACACATGAGAACACATGAGAAATAAATCTCAAGAGGTACAGGTTAGATTGAAACCGCGTCTCTAAGATTGGAGGCGGGCGTTCTACCGACTAGGCTACCGGTCTCCAAAGTCATTCTTTCCAAACATCTATGATGAATAACCTCATCTTTTTATTTAAAAAAAAAAAACATATTTTGATGTAGGTATCTACCCAGTATCACTCTCACTGTAAATACGAATCTAACGACACCTCTCAAGCTAAAATCCATCAACCCGTTCACGCTGTAGAGCGTGCTAAAGAATTATACATACCTACATACAAACACATACTCTCGAAAATCATAACCCTCCTTCTGCTGCAGTCGGGTAAAAAGGTGTATTATTTGTAACCAGGTGGCAGCCCAAAACTGCAGGAAACGTAAGTTGGATCAGATCACGTCGTTGGCTGATGAAGTAAAGAGCATGCGAGACAGGAAGGCGCGTACGCAGCGCGATCACCACTGCTTGCTCGCTGAGAGGCAGCGCGTCAAGGAAAGGTTCGCCGCGCTCTATAGACATGTATTCCAGGTAAACCTATTAATATTACAAATGTCAATGTTTATGCCGATGGATGAATGTTTTTTAATCTTTCACGCAAAAAAACTACTGAATAGATTTTTATGAAATTTGGCAATATTGTAGCTTATATATCAGAGACACATAGGCTATATTATTTTGAGAAATGCTTTTTTTGTTTTTCAAGATATTATGATAAATGCGTACGAAATCGCGTGCAGCCTCTATTTAATAATAAAGGGTATTTCTAAATTAAATGTAAATACTAAAAAAGCAGTTTTAGAAAAAATAACGAACTAAAAGTGTACCAATAATGTTCCAATTTTGAATAAATATCTACTTATTACTTTTTAAATTTGAATTCTGAAAAAACAGGTAATTTTTATCATGATAAGAAACAACTTTTACTACGGAAACTTAAGTGATATATTAATGTATGTATTTTGTTTAAAAGTGTAAATTCCATTCATACAGAACCTCCGCGACCCTGAAGGTCGTCCCTTATCCTCGAACCAGTACTCGCTGCAGCAGGCGGCCGACGGCAACGTCGTGCTGGTGCCCAAGATGCCGCAGCACCCTGGTCGGTATACCTTCATACAGCTTCTACATTGTCTTTTATACATACCTATACATATACACACACATAAATACACAACACACACATAAATACACAACACACACACACACACACACACCTATACACACACACACACACGCACATAAATACATACATACATACATACATACATACATACATACATACATACATACATACATACATACATACATACATACATACATATCTGAGACGCCTCTTTTTCATAAAGGTAGACAGAAACTATTTCCTTTCACTCTATAATTTATTTTATTAAAAGTTATTCAACACATTAGATTATTCGAAACTCAAAACTTCGAAGTAATAGGATTAAAAAAAAACATTATATTTTTTAATTTTTTAACACGATACCCTCGTCTAATTCACATTTTTGTACAATATAACCTTATTTTGTTCACAGATCACATGAACCGCACATCCGACGACGAAATGGATAGGAAAACGAAGAACTTCGACCAGTGACAGCAAATACAATATTCACGATGGTACAACACATAAATAACTTATAAATCTGACCATTTACACTCTGCCAAACAAAAAAAGAGAGTTGTCTGTGGTAACATTAAAAACTGTCATTATTAATACTTTTAAGCCAAATTTCTTTGAAACCAGGCCATTAGATTATTTTAAAAAACTCATTTTGTATCAAACGTCAATATTAAGTTTTTTTTTTCATAAAAATGGCAACTGCCGTTGTAGACTCTGCCAATTTCAAGTGAAGTAAAACCTACTATAATAATGGGGATGATGACTACATTCAAAAATTCAAAAAATAATTAGTCCGTCTCTTAGGCTATTAAAAAATATTTTAAACACATTTTTTACCTGATCAAATACATAAATAAATACAAAGATACAGAGCATCAACGTTACGGAGTGGGGGGTATTGACGTCACTCCTACGTAAAAATCTTAATGAGGAGTGACGTCACGAGCAACTTTAACCCAGTGTATCTTTGTCATTTTTAGTTTAAGAGAAAAAAGAAAAAATACGTGTCGAATATTTTAAAATAATCTATGTGATGGACTAAAAAATAATTTTTTAGTCATCATTTCTATTATATAGTTTACTAAAAATACATGCATTATAGACATAAGTCAAAACTTTTATATATGGCCAAGTTTCCAAGACCTTTGATCCAAGTTTTACTTGTATCAAATGATAATTTTGCGTGTTACCACTATTTTTTTGATATATTGGCAGTTGTCCCGGTCGATCCATGCGCCTTTTTTTAATTTTATAAAAGAAGGTGCTTATAAAACTTTTTTGAATTTAAAACAACTGAAAATTTTACTTAAGTACATAAAAAAAGTATTATTTTTGGTTATGGTCTTCTGTGCAAAAAGGTACTAACTATATTGTATTTCTCTGCTGCTTTTATAAATAAACATAAACACATTTTTCGTACATTATTTAAAAAGAGAATTTTTACCAATATATATTTTTTTCTGTTGGTATCAAAAACTCTTTCGCACTGAATACAATAATTTAGTTGTTATCCAAAAAAAGTACTTTTTTTTTTATTCACCAGTGTCTCGTCATATGTGTACCGAGGGATATTGTAAGTTCTATAATTCAGGTATTTACAATAATACCTAAATCTGATTTAATTTTAAAAAATGTATTCATACACAGAGTAAGATTTTTTTGTTGTTTCATTTAAAAAAAAGGACGTTTAAGAAAAAAATGTCACGACTTGGCATTTATACTCTCTGTCTTTAAATTGTTGTTGTCTATGAAACTGTCATATTATATTTGGTGTGGCATTATTCTCACAGTTTCATACATCACAACATTTGCGTGTGTCGCACGCATCAAGTGGGAACAGGCCTGAAATTTTGTATTTTTGTACATCAAGGCACTGCAATGTTTTAGAAAAGATGACATTTTCATGTTCTCTTTTTTAAAATTTAAACGCTTTCCCACAACTGGGCTAAGACAGAAATATTTTTTACTGAATAAAAAATTAAAAACAAAAGTAAAAAAAATAGTACCTTAGTGTTTAAAATGTATAAATAAATAATTTAAAAAAAACACATGGCGCCTTTTCTCACATGTACTAAAATGCTTTTAATTCATCTCGTTTCTGTATAATTTTGGTAAAAAAAAATGTATGTGATAATGAAAAAAATTCCATTTTCGTGTTAGATTTTGAGTAGGTTCTTTTTTTTTAAATATTGCCAGTATTTTATTTAATTATTTCCAACGCGTTGCTGGAAACGTCCTTAAGATAATGTCCCATTAAATCTATTGCTGTCACTGTCATTGTCAAGAATTAGAATAAAACGGCACGATGTTCAATGTTGCATTACTTTTTCGGCGTTAGCAAAGGTTTACAATAGTGATTACTTATTTTAATACTTGTTAGAAGTTTCATTTTCTATTTAGACTTTGCCAAATAAAAAAATAAAGTTGTCTATGAAAAAAGGTCACATTTTTTTTTAATGGCAACTGCCATAGTGTATTCTGCCAATTTCACATTTATGTTCATTACATAAAAGTTTATGCAAACGCGTGTTGTGGAGAAATTATGTTTTCCATGATTTTTATAGTTTTTGATTGCTACCAAAATTCAATGGACAGCAAAAAAAACATATGACCTGTTGAAAATATCTACGCACATTGAAATGTTCCCCTGTTTTCGTGGCCGTGGCCCCAGTAGGCAAACTGTTAGCGGCTGTTCAGTTCGCAGCGTTACGCGCGCTGACTATTTCAGACAGCGGCTGACTCCCACCAAAACCGGTGATTTCATTGATTTGAGTTTGCAGCTAACTCCTTCAGTTCGCCACTTTGCGGCTCACTCAGTTTGCCTACTGGGGCCACGGCCTAAGCCAGGTGCGCAGATATTCCCGTAGTCGATCAGCTGGTCTGGTACGCATATTTCGACCAAGTTCAGTTCCTTCACAAAATATTCTATACTTAGTCTTGATTTTAACTATGCATACTGGCTAGTATCAAAAAAAGGAAAAAAGAACGTTAACGACTGATAAAGTATGGATACTGTAGTTTAAAACGAGGGACTTTAAGTTAAATTAAAAAATATTATATTGGCTAAAGTCTTCATAGATGGCGCTAAGTAGTAAAAGTTTTAAAAAAATACATAAGCATTTGAATTGAAGATTTGCTAATAAATTACCTCTATTTTTTATTTTATTTTTGCCATCTATAGAGGACTTTGTTTTATTATTATTTTTAATTTGACCTGTCAAAATCCCTCATTAAAAAAAGATGTCTCCGACATCGTCTCGTTGCAATAAAAGTAATTAACGATTTTTTTTTTAAATTCTTTTTGTATAATATTTTTTTTTGTTCTAAAGGTTGTTTATTTATGTATATTAATATTAACTATTGTATGTAGATTTAAGTAATGCATACATGTTACATTTAATTTTAATTGTGGAATTATAAATTCGGATTTCGAACAATTTCTGTTTTAAAAAAAGATGTTTTAAAGTTCGGATACACATAAGTACAAAGAAATAGAAAAACAGAAAATTGTATAAGTAGTTTTTAGGGTGAAAACGTGGTAAGTGCAAAAGGTCGCTTTTTGCTGTTTTTTTATCATTAACTTTTTTTATTGTTTTCACTCTATGGCGGCAAGTTTTTAAGATTGTAAGATTTGTAAGTATGGATATGAAAACAGTTTTTTTTTTGTCGCGGTACCCAAAATGGCTACCGAGTGATCTTTAAGCTAAGATTATGAATGTCTTTATACATATAAATAAAGTATGATCAGATAAATAAAAATGGCTGTTCTTGCGGCATTCGCTTTTTTATTTCCAACACCCCCCCCCCCCCCTCATACCAATAAAGAAACGAATCTTAAATGGCAGCGCTACTAACGACCTCTCACTTGCACAGTATTGCCGTCTGCATTACAGGGGCCCAAGTCTGATAATTTAAAATAGTCTCAGGTGTAATGCCATTAAATTAACACTCAATAGTCACACAACTGACACTAGCTTAAATTAGCACACTTGGGCCCCTGGTCGGCCTAAGAATAGATGGCGCGACGAACTGGAAGCATACTTAGCAAACTGGCCAGAACTTACCGGGGATAGGCAAGGATGGAAGGATGCGGGAGAGGCTTTTGCGCAGCAGTGGGTGTGCCCACTATAGGCTAGCTACGTCTATAAAATCCCATAGCGATAATTGTCTCTTCATTAACACTAAAAAAATATTGCTGGTACCTAATAAAAAAAAATAAGATAAAAAAATATTTAATAATTTAATCTTTCAATCGTTTTTTTAAACAATATTGTAAATTTATTAAAGAAACAAAGAAAAAAAACAAATAAAATTGATCAGGCTACACAATCGTAAAAAATATGCCCATCTAGAGTCAAAGTTGGTGGAAAAGTGCCAATGATCACTTTTATTATGTATCTATTTATATGAATAAGAATAACAGATTTAGGCAATGGAAGCACCAATAAAATTAAAACTAGATATAAACTTTGATATATTATGTAGGCAGCAGATGTTGGGGCTGGTTGTTGAATGAAAGGCTTCAAGTATTGGCACGAAGGAACTGGGTTTTATTCACTTGTTTTTTTACACACATTAAAGTTAGCGCACGTATCGTACGGAGCGGGAGTGTAGAAGAAAATGTTGCTAAGTATATAAAAGAAATACAAAATTACTTTTTTGTTGGTGTTGGCAACAATATACCTACGAAAAATTACAATCTGTCCTTAACTTATATATTTACTTATTTAATTAATACCTAGTTCCGATATATAAACTGTTGAGCATTTCTTGGTGAAAGAAAGTTCGTGGCACATCTCACCATATCCCTAAATAAGATCTTATTGCAAATTTTACAGAGTGTATATTGCAATATGTTTATTGTTCAACATTTATACTCGTACTTTTATGTTAATGTATTATGTATTGTTTCTACTGAATAAACGATTATTTATTATTATTTATTATAATCTCAGGTAGGTATGTTATCTGCTGTTTTCTCAAGTGTCTTCTCAGACCTAATTTGAGGAGTGGACCCTAAGCTCGTGGTCTCGTCAGTCCCTAACATTGAGGACTTCGGGTCTGACTGGAACCAGTCTTTGTTATCAGTCAGTTCACACAACCATCTTAATAAAAATGGAGCAAGTAAGTTCAATAAAGCCGTACCAACACAAAAATAATTATCAATTATCTTTTTAATTTCATCACAGCATTGTATACGGCGAATCTTATGATTTAAATCGTTCATTACTGAGAAACCACACGTCTTCAAAGCTTTTTCAAAATCGATCATTTTCGTTATCAATCTTATTATTTGAATGCTGTTTGCTATCACTGCTTTCTGAAACGGTACGTGTCCTTCAGCATCTTTACACGTAAACATCATGTATAAAACTGCATCCGGCAAATTCAGTACATTTTCACATATGTCAACTCGATCGTATTCGCAGATGAAGTGATATATCGTTGCTCTTGTCAATGTTTTCCCTTCAACGTCAGCACCAAGTTGGAGCAAAGTATCGGCCGCTTTGACGTTTCCCAGTTTTATAGCCAAGTGCAAAGGTTGCACTCCATCTCTGCTGTAATCCTTTGCATTCACTTGAGCACCATTTTCCACGCAGTCATTTATTTTATCAACGTCATCCTCTTCCACTGCTTTAAAAAGTTCATTGGTTTTCTCAAAAAGTTTTAACACGTCTGTATTTTGAGTCAAATGTGAAGCAATTACACCATTTCTATCTGGCATGTTATAACACGCACCTATTGAGAACAAATATTCAATGATCTCTTTGCTATCTGTTTCAACTGCAAGGTGTAATGGGGTTCTATCTTTATCCTTACTTTTCAAATTAACTATTTCCAACGGGCTAGTTTCTGTTATTGCTGTTTTCACGCGACACAACTGTTTTTCCTTCACTCCGCTGAATAGTTCACTGATAAAATGAAGTAATGTATTTGATTTAATGCTTTCTTCCGACACAGAGTCGAAGTATGCTCCTCGAAGTATCAGAAATTCAATATTATCATCCAAATCATTTATTGCAGCATAATGTAAAGCTGTCTTACCCTCATAGTCTTCGTTGACATCTACTATATTACTGTCGTATAGAGCAGTAGCTATATTTTTATAGAACCCTATAGCTGGTATCAATTTACGTTTGTTTACTTTCTTAAATGAAAGTAAAAATTGTTTTAAGCTTTTATTTTCCAGATCAAATGAGGAAACTTCAACAATTTCTTTAATGCTTTCAAAAAAAAGATCAGCAGGAATGTTGCCGTTTTTGTCCTTTTTATACACGTCAGCTTGATGATCAATTAAAACACATATCATTGGTATATCACCTTTTGCCACTGCGTGATGTAACGCAGTTCTACCGTTATCATCTTCTATATCAACAGACACGAACTTCTTGCTAATTAAATATCTCAAAATATGTATATGCTCACTTATGACTAATACTAGTACATTTTTGATATTGGTTTGTGTAACTATTGCTGACCAAAATATTTCCAAATCGTATAAATATCTAATATCTGGATATTGATCAATTCTTTCCAAAGCTCTTTTATTTTGAAGAATGTAGTACACCGGTTTATTATTGTCGATGTCGACAGCGTGTGCGTCGGCGCCGTGTTTCAGTAACAGTTCGATTAATTTATAATCTCCTTCTGCTGCAGCGTAGTGCAGAGCCGTTTTTTTATTCTGATCAGGTTTGTTAATTAGATCTTTTTCATCTACAAGCTTTTGATGCTGCAACAAGAACGAAGCCATTCTCGTTCCAATTCCGGACATAGCTATATGATGTAACGCTGTCTTCTCTTCGTCATCAGTCAAAGCAGCATTCACCAAATTATTTAGGATCAAATATTTGCATTTGCTCATACATTTCACGATCATATTATTATCTTTACATCTTTCCAAAAAGTCTGTAATGACTCTGCTGTTGCATTCAGATATTTGTTCAAAATCTTCAACGTTGCCTTTATTTACCAACAATTCGAATGGTGTCTCACTTTTTTTGTTTGGTTTAAAAAAGTCAAAGTTCAAGTCCAAATATTGTTTAAAAATTTTAGGAAACGAAGAGCAGATGTAGTGTAACATTGTATTTTGATCATAATCTTCTACGCAATATGTGATCGGTAATTCAAACGTGAAGCATGACGATACATTGTTACTGATGATGGCCAACATTAGCGGAGTTCTTCCATACATGTCTTGTAAGCTGGACGCACTTACAGAGATGTTTTGTTTAGTATCAAATAATTCGTCACTGATGTTATATAATGCTGCTGCATAGTGCAGCGGTGTCCAACTGAAAAGTTGGTCACTAATAAAAAAACATCTTGATTCAATTTCTCTCATATCTTCGTCTATAAACTCGTTTGCACAAAACAAAAGATGTAATGGAGTTCTACCTAAAACATCACGTATGTTACTTACATCGCTCAACTCTGTAGCGTCGCTTGTACCATCAAGAATTTTAGCAAATATTTTGTAGTTCTTGTCGTCAGCAATAATATTATAATTGAAGAATTCGAACAGTTTGTCGTAAATCGAACGCACTGACACTTTTATGTTAGGTTCGTCTGTGTATATTTCCTCGTTTGAAACTAATAAATTGTATAAAAATTGTTTAGCAGTTTGTGCATGGCCCTTGTCATTTCGGATGAGGTCGGCCAGCAGGTCGGCGACGTAGTAATCGGTGAATGTTCGATGAATGAAACGCGGTGTTCCGCCCCAAACTGGCACCACTAAACCAGTCTTTTCAGAAGCACTCAACACATCTTCAAATAACTTCTCTCGTTCAGTTTCAGGTACAATCGCCTTCGTTAGTTTGGAATCTGGAAAGAGTTCGAGCATGGCAAGTTTTCTATGATTTTCAACAGTACCTTTTATTAATATCTCGCCAGCTGTCCCCAGTAAAGACAAGTCCTGTCCTACTAGTTTTTCTATCTTCTTCTCCGTATATTTCTTGTAAAGTAGATTAATGTCGCGGACTATTTCGATATCTTCAACTTTCGTGTTGCCATCTGTACATAGTTTGTTCTTAACGTCTTCAATATAGATATCGATGGTCATCTTAATATGCATAGGTACGCTTAGAAAGTTGTCATCATCAATGAAATGTTCAGAAACACGATCCTTCATTATAGATTTGATAGAGTCTATCTGAGGTTGGGGTAGTTTAAAATCTGGTCCTTTTATTTGACAATTTAAATACTTTTCAATGAACATTTCCCTTAATTCCCAGAGACCTTGAAGAGAATACGAGAACGTGTTCAAATAGTAATTGAGCTCGTTCAAAATATTGCAAGGGCGACTTGTCAGCCATATTCCATTGACGTTGGAATTAACTAAAACCTTCAGCAGATTTAGAAATTTTTCCGTGTTCTTGGGGGCGATTTCATCAAACCCGTCCAGCAACACGGCGATACGTTTGTGGTTATATAAATGAATGAATGCTGCAATTTCTAGCAATCTTATATCGAACTGCGAGAAAGAGTCGACAAGTTTCACCTTATCGCCTTCTAATTCTAACTCGTAAAGGCATTCTTGTCGTTTCGGTGACACTGCATTTAAAAAGAAATCCACAATATTTATGGGGTTTTGGTCTTGAGGGCTGAGACCTTTAGCCGAACATTTATGATGATCGATCAAATTTATTTTGACGACAAAAGCCTCTCCGTCGTTGTGGATTTGTGAATGCATTTGATAAGCTAAATGAGAGAAGAACAAAGATTTACCCATACCAGGATCAGCGTCAATTACAACGATCTTGTCTTTTACGTCATCAACAGAATTGACGTCGATCTTATGAAAATTATTGCACTCGTCGTTGCCAGAAAAATTTAACCTTATATAATTTTGACTGATGGCGTATTTTCGTAATTTATTAATAGATCCGTGCGACTGTTGCCATAATAACGTAGAGGACTCTTTGACCAACCAATGTATATTATTCTTATTGTATTTATTGCAAAGAATTTCAAATATTTGTGAGAAATCTCTTTCATCATTTTTTTCAGTAATTAATATTATGTCTTCCTTTGTTAAACTTTCAAAATCTCTGAAGGGTGGTTTCAGTATATCAAAGTTCTCATCTGAAGATAGTAATTCATTGTTAATTGTTATCTTTCTGAACAACGCCTGTGGTATGTAATAATCTTTTGCGTCGTCAAACTTTTTTTCTTTCAATACTTCGTGTACCACTACATCCCCTTTGATAAACTTTGAAAGAATTTCGTTTCGAATTTTCGGTTTTAAACAATCATTTAGAATTAAATTTAATCTGACTTTGTAATTCTGAAGGACTATATGCCTCATTCTACTTAAGTTTTCTTGAGACGTGTCTTCTAGATTAGAAAAACTATTTTCTTTGTCATTAAAAGTTGCATGGTTTCCTCCTATAATATGCGATACGGTACCTCGTAGTATCGCGGGGATGATGAAGACTATTTTTTTATTTGAACTAGCTTGAATAATTTTTAAAAAATCTTGTATAATTTGTTTATGTGTTTCGAACTCAGATGATTTCCTAATAATAATAAGCAAGTGATTACTACCTTTTGAACGGAATGCCTCTAATGAGTTAAGTTTAGGATTGCATCCAGTAATCATAAGAGTCGTTAAATCACAAAATATTGCCTCACGTGTTTCTTCTATCGCTTGAGCGATCTTTATTTCTGTAAGCAGCAATTCTTCGTAGTGAACTACGGCAATTTGTTGGGATTTATTTGATTCTGATAAAAAATTCTTGAGCTTCACAAACTCAACGGATTCTTGAAACCGCACACCATATTGTAACAGGCTGTCGATCTTAAATGAAGTGAGGCTTGCGTAGCCCCAATTCGCCAAATGCTGGTTAATATATTCAAAAAACTTTCCACAAAGTGCATTTGTCAAATACCAAGCCTTTTTTTGATGAGACCATTGGCCAAGTCTGTTGTTCAAAGTATCGGCTATCCACTCCGTATCTCCAAGACCTGTTATTTTGCGAAGTTTTTCTTCAATTCGCTGACGAAGTTCACGTACGTTGAGCTGATTTACAGCAAGAATTAGGTGATTAAAAAATTCTTTGATTTGATCTTCAGTAACGTTTACCAAATCCTTATCGTTTTTCATATTTTTCATTATATCGTCCTTTGCCTTGCTGTATAACGTATCTGGCACATCATCTGTTTTCACTCTAAACAGTTTCCCCTTCATTTCTTCGCTCATGAAATACAAATGGTTCTTGGACAGTTCTTCTATACCTTTAACATCAGTTTCATCGAGAGTCCAATTCGTAAATATAACAAACTCGTACGACTCGGAAGTGACTGTAGTAGTGTATTTAATTTTCTTTAGAGGATCAAAATTCTTCATCATATGCAAGTATCCCTTAAAATACTTTAGAATGCCAAAGGGAGGGTTGCCTCCCGGACTTAAGAAATTGCTCATATCAAGTATTTTTGTACCATCATCGTAGTGTTTGGCTTGTAAAAAGATATTCTTTGCTTTACCTCGTTCCACTTCAATATGCGCAACATCTTCGAATGGTCTCACTTCATCTAGCTCAGCTCCGATAAACGATTCGGTGTGATGTATATTTGTCTCGTTTCTTTTAATCTTCATCCAAGAGTGTAAGCAGGATAGCGTTAAAATATAAAGTTCGTAGTCATGTCCTAAAGGTGAGTTTCGGTTAGATGTAGCTGTATGGTATATTTTCTTCGGCGACGAGGGTAACGGCGGTGTGGACATCGTGTTTTGAAAATACTATTACGCCTTTATTTCTGAAAAGAAAAGTAGACAGATAAGCAACGTTGTGTTACTAAGGGACAATACATAATAAGTGAAATATTATTTCACTACACTATCGTATCTTGTATCATGGGCCAATGAAGTCAATGATATTAGATAATGTAATATAGAACTATATTTCATTTTCTCATAGTCAATTAACTTGGATCAAATACATGATCATTCAAATGTTCCAAGATAAATTATAGTGTAAAGGCCAAAACACACCGGATGCGTATGCGTAGACGTATGCGTACCTCTGAGTTGTAATGTATGGAACTGTCACCGCTTGCGTAACGTAGACGTAGACCACAGACGTAGACGCAAGCGGTGACAGTTCCATACATACGCAACGCATACGCATCCGGTGTGTTGCCATTTATATGGTTATATGCCCCTATCTTACACAGTTAATCTAAAGGCTTAGGAACTGATCCCACATACGAAACGCATTATGACATCTGCTCCAGAGAATTAATATGACTAAGTACAAAAAAAGTAAATGTCCCACGAAACAAACTCTGTCGCACGTTGCGTGTGACAAGAGTGCTCCTAATCATATTATTTTTATGGATTAGAATTTTATAATGCATTGCGTAGGTATGTTGTGTACGTGGGACGATAATGTTTCTACCTTCATATTAGTTTGGCAGAATGGTCTCGTATATGGTCTCGTAGGTACATCACGGTACGTGTCGTATCTTCGTGTAATGACGACAATGACGTCATCAAAGCCAAGCCTGAAGTTTGTGACCGTATTGTAACAATATACTTAGGTGGGTATTAATTTTAATTGCAATTATATTGTTTTGTATTTTTGATAAACCAAATTGCACAAATTCTTTAAACTAACTGTAATCTGGTTCCCCAAGATACAGGCTCTGCCTAGTTTGGGGACCTCTGTTAATTTAGTTTAAGGCTGGATCTACTTCGGACTAATTTAAGTAATTGTGTATACTGTTTAACTCAATGTGTGTTATGTACAAAGGTACACAAAGGTATTTCCTATTTCGGATAAATACCTAAACAATATTTTCTTTTTTTTTTTCATTTTCAATCGGACATAAACAACTAATTAACAATGCTATTAATGTTAGATATTATTAACAAACAATGCTTGCTTTCCGTTTGCAACCACTTCAAACTTTCTGATAAGATACAATAACTAATAATACCTATGTCAAGTTCTATACCTAAATATAAGTGCCCGATAGCACGAGCGCTTTTTAACGCGCTTTAAAAAACGTTCAAATGGAACAAATGTATTCTCCAGTATCCGTTCACACGACGCAGTGTGAACAGATACAAGGGAATGCTAGGGATAAGAAACAAGCATTTTTTAACGCGCGTTAAAAAGGCGCTCGTGCGAACGGGCACTTAACCAAGCATGTTGGTTGGTATCGCTTGTACGAACATTTATAAAACACACATTATTATTATTTTTACTAAATTTTGACTGCAAATAAAAGTACCTAAATAAAATATCTAATTACTACTTAAATGGGGAAGATGCAATATTTTATACATGTTCTAAAACAAATCGTCCAACCTGTTTGTTATTCCAATCGCAGGAGACGGCGCGGGAACTTGAACACGTCATAGATATAACCTTGAAATCCACTCAACTGAACTGATATGACACCGGTAAATCACGTTCTATTAATATTATTAATTAACAGTAAGATTACTGCGTTTAAAATAAGCAATATTATTAATTTCACTGAAATATTTGTTACAAACAACACTTTTTCGCTTTATTTATATTTTTTTCGTAATTATTTGCTTCAAAGCTAAACTTCTTCGCCCGCCCTGTCGTCGCCGCTGTCAACTTTGAGCGAATGAATTAATGTTGCCAACTCTTGTTTACTAGTATTAACAAATTAATTACAAATATTTATTTTTAAAGTAAGCAAAGTAGGTAAGTCAAAATTATTATAATTCTTAGTTTGGACCTCGAAAGTAACTCGATCAAATCGGGGACTTACTAAAGAAAGGCCAAATCAAGAGTACCCTAAACCGACGGGCATGTATGAGGCGACTGATGAGTGTGGATGAAGCGAAAGAGGTGTGTTTGGATCGTAGCAAGTGGAAGGAAGTGGTCTCTGCCTTCCTCAATGGGAGAGAGGCGTGCGTGACGGATATGTATGTTAGTTTGTAAATTAGCATTTTTCGCACACAGTGTTTCTTTGTAGGTACTGTTTTTGAAAATAAATGTCTTATATCTTATTGTATGAATGAAAGAAATATTTCCCAATACCGATTTTAATAATTTTTTGAGCCTGATATTTTGTCAGCTTGTTTTAAGTGTAGGGTGTAGGTAGACTCTCCTGATGAGAATAATGACGAAAAATATTATCATCGTTATTATGCTTTTCGAAAAACTTTTCATCTTGTTAGGTATTGTATTGATCAACGATCAGCATAAGTCAACATATTTCTTTCTTTCACTTATTGCTGTTACCTTCTATTTATTAGGTTAGGTAACGATATTAATACTATGTATTTATTTTATTATTTCTTAATAAAAAAAAATTAAAAAATAACTCAATTTTTTTTAAGAAAGTTTGGCTTATATTTACAAATTATTTTGGTACGATTTTTGTTCCTATGGTGGCAACCCAAACCAGAATTCAGGGGAATCCCCTGTAACCTTGCAGCTGGACTACATCAAGGTTACACAATTTCATACCTTACGGCCATTAGCAAAGATTTAATTTTGTTCACCAGGGCTACAAAAGCTATCTAGGCTATAGAGATATCTTAAAAATGTCAATGTTTGTGCCGATATGGATGTGAGGATGTTTGTTACTCTTTCTCGCGAAAACCACTGAACAGATTTTAATGAAACTTAACAGTATTGTAAGCTTGCACGTCAGAATAACACAGGCAATATAATTTTAAGATTTTCTGTTTTTTCTGAGTAATGACGACATATACGCACGAAGTGTTCAAAAATACGACGATAGAAGTCGCAGGCGAGTGCTTAATTCATTTTTATAAAGATTAATCAGTCACCCATCACAAAGACAATATTAGTGAAGAGTTAGATGGCTGGATAGAAAAAGACGGATTGATAAAAAAAAAACATTTTTTTATAAATTTTACATACCTATATAAAAGAAACGCAGATACCGGTTAAGAACTATTATTATTATAAACCAAACGTTACAAGGATATTAAAATCTAACTAAGGAAAGCAATATGACCTAGCAATGAACCTAAACAATAATCTTAAGTATTATCCGACCACGAAATAGTTCCGAGTGCCGCTAAAGTTTTTCAACCCCCGCCAAGTTTTTTTCAGGAAGCAAGTGGCGCCCTCTATAACAAAATACTTGAAACTAACGCTTCGTTGACGTACTTTTAAAAGTTACTTCAATACTAATCTCGCCACACCGGAAGTATTACGCGCCCTCTTTACATATTTTACATGAACTATAAACCAATTGCTTAACTTTTATATAAATTAAAACTATAATGAATAATTAAAACCAAGGAAGACAACATCCGGCCGTCCTGCGCACGCTTTCGTCCCCGAAAGCGTTCATGTCTGGTGCAGAATGCTGAGAACAAAATGACATCACATGAAATTCATTGAGTAAAGTTAAACTGAGCGTCGTCATCGCATGCGTGGTGACATTACAGCAAGCTATTCCTTCGGCGGCCGCCTTACTGTAATCCACCACCACCTTTGAAGCTTCGATTATTATTATCAACATCATCTGTTCCTTCGACGGCCAGCATGATAAGATAATCAATAATCATTCGTATTATCAGGCTTCCATCGCAATTCCATCGTTGGCCTGCGACGAAGCTTACTCTCTTTCATACTCTAAACGTGATTCGTCCCTGCATAAATCTGAATCACCCGCTTTTCCCTCAACGGCCATTACTCATTGGTTTTCCTGTTTAGCGTCACCTAAGGCCGACGCTAACACTCACTACCAATATCACGGATTCAGATATTATGTCTCCATACGAATCAATCACGTTCGAAGCATTCGCACTAGACTATTAAAATTATGACCGAAAGCTAACAAAAGTCGCCTGACAACATCCAAGCGCCGTCCTCGCTGCGGTCCCTTTACACCTCCATCTCTTCTATGGATATCCAAAAAAAAATACTTCACTAGGGACCGCAGCCGTAGTTTTATTAACTGTACTGTTAATGCCCTGTTGTATCTGTGTTATATTCTGATCCCATCTGTCAGAATCCGTGTCAGCACCCATACTTCTTAACGCGTCCAGAAAAGTGCGGTTAAATCTTTCCACCACCTGTCTTTGAGCGTGGCATGTCCGTAGCAATAACGTGATAACGAATACATTTATCTTTATAATAATTCGTAAATAATTTCGTAGTAATGCACTCCCTGCATCGCAAATGATTCGCTTGGGGTTTCCAAATACTTTAAAAAAATTATTAAGCTCTTTAACAACTCCCACAGACTTTGTACTACAAACTGCGGCAATGAAAACAAATTTAGTAAAAGCATCAACTAAAACTAATAAATCCGTATTTTTAAAGGACAGTTAATTTATTGCAAAAATACATGTGAATATGTTATTAAAAATATTTCACTCTAATAAATGAAATATGACCGCTAAACTAAACTAAACTTAACCTAACTAACACTAATCCGGGAATAATCCGCCCGTATGTTGTTTTGTGGTTTTAACAAAAGGTTCCAAGTGATCCACGTGCAATGTATGGAATGGTCTGGCATACTTTGGAATAGGAAACAATTCACCTGGTTTCTGACCTGAAGGAGTTTTCGAATAAATACAATCAATACAGTTTTTCACATACTTTTTACAGTTTTTCTCATGCGAGAAAACCAATATTTATCTCTTATTCGTTCTATAGTTTTATCTATAGCAAAATGACCGAAATCATCATGATTTGCTTTAATAATAATCTTTACACAACTTTTAGGGACAACCTAACGCCTACCAAAGTCCGTTCTACGATAAACTTTGTTTCCCAACAATTCATAGTCATTCAATATTAGTTCATGCGCCTCGGCATCGCCTGACTCAAACAGTTATTTAATCGCACAAATATGACAAAAGCCAGTCCGATTCGGTAATTGACATAATGTTCTCATTATGTATCAAAGTTAATCAACTTCTTCATCAACTTCAGAACGGGATTCCGACTAAGGACGTCTACATATTGAATTTGTGGACCAGGCCTATGAACTATATCAAAAGTAAACTCCTGAGTCTGGAGAACCCACCTACCAATCCGTCGGTTGACTTCTTTTTTATCTACAGAATGACGCACTGCGTTACAGTCAGTAACTACTTTACAAAATGTAGTGCCTAAACTTTTGTAAGCCGACTGTTAAAGCCAAAAACCCTAATTCGAACGAATGATATCGTTTCTCTTCATCAGTAGTTTGTCTGCTGTAAAAATGAACTGGTTTTTCTCCAGAATCTTTTGTGTTAAAACACAACCCAATCCGTCACGACTAGCGTCTGAATAAACAACTACTTATAGTTAATTCCGAATCAAATATTGAAAGCGAGGCATTAACCAGCTCAGTTTTCAGCACAAAATCCGCTTCGTTATGTTCTAGTCACTTTGTAGCTTTGTCAACGATATATTATACATAAAATAGCACAGTTTTTAATAAATTTCCTAAAATACTTAATCAAACCTAAAAACTGCCGTACCTACTTGATGAACATTTTGAGGTGTTGGGTAATCTTTGATTGCATCTAACTTCCTAGTTCCGGGACGTACCTACTCCATCAGAGGAGATCTCATAACCAAAAAAAAATTACATTGCTTTAAAAAAAAATTCATTTATCTAAATTAATAGTTTTACCATTATCTTGAAATTTTACCGAGAGTAGATAGATCGTTAGCAATTACTTTAGGAAATCTCTCAAAAATGTCGTTAAAACTTTTAAGTGTTCTTTACAATTAACATTGATCATTGACGACTCGATTAATAAAACCTGGGGCCGTATTCTTCTAATTACCAAATGAAAAATGGTGTCTCTCTAGAATGTGAATTGTATGAATTGACACATTTTAGTATTCTCTTAACAGATAAGTTCACAGTGGACAGCGATCGGCCGTACATTTTATTACTTTACGCTATAATCGGTATTCTACTCCGCAATGTCACATGAGTGGCAGTTCCAAACGGTATTCTGTTCGCTATTTGACAGTAGACAAAACCCTCTATAGACTACTAATCGACTACTAATCGACTATTAATCGACTAATAATCGTGGCACTTAAGAGAATACCAAATTTGTGACATATTGCTTTCGAATGTTTATCTGTTGGCTATAGTTTGGTCGCTTAACTTAATTTAGCAGAATTGCTACCCAGGGTCTGTTCTTTTGATACTTATTCAAACGTCAAATTATTCCCAATCCTAGTACCTATACATTATGTCAGAATTTTCAGTATAATACCTCCCGATCAATACCTCACAACTCGAAAGCGACTCAATGATATAAAAAGTTTTATAAGAGAACAGTCACTACCCATATCAATAAAAGCTTGAAAATCAAAATTATTAATAGTAACTTGCTTAAAAAAAAAATTTTTTTTAGTACTCTGCATTTCAATCAATTTAATTTCAACCGTTTTTTTTTTTCATTCTTAGCTACTGGTTTTGATCGACAAGCATCTTCCAAGTGACCGGGCTTACTACAAAAATTACATTTTTAAATTATCATTCTTATGTCTACAATTCATCTTCATATGCCCCGGTTCACCACAAACAAAACATTTTTTTTAAACTTTAGAAGTAGAATCGTTGTCAATTTTCCGATCGAAACTATTAGTATTAAATCTCAAAAACTGTGGTTTCAAAAACGTCTTTTTGTACCTCCGGCTTGGAATAAACTTTACTAAGTACCTAAAGACGAAGCCAAATCATCACAGTAACGAAAATTACCAGCTTCGGCTGCTGTACTTATATTTTTATCTCCAATAGATCCAACTATAATTAAAATTATATCTCTATCAAAAAAAATAATCCAAATTCAAATTCGTATAATGATTGCCCGTCGGTCGGCTTCATTTCCATTAAATCTTTTAACTCCGTTGCAAATGTATCTAACAATGTATTACGCCAATCCTTCCACGTCCATTTTGCCCAACATGTTTCGTTTTTTTAAAAGAGAATCATACCAAGTTTTCGCCGTTTTACGTAATTTTTGTAACGCTTGAAATTTAATTTCTTAGTCGGACCACGTCGGACCTACCAAATGCATTGGCAAACATTGGCATCGACAACGTTTATCCACACATTAACACTATCAAATCAACCAACGGGTCAAATTCCGGAACAACAGTAGACAAAATAGCATTGTTACTCACGGTTTCAGGTGAATAGCGCCTTGACCGCTTGGCCTTAGACGCCCTGTACCTGGACCGGCTACGCCGTGACGCGCCGCCGCTGCTGCTGCTCCCAGAACTTGACGATGAACTATCACTTGACGCGTTAGACGAACACATTGAGCAAGACGAAGAAGAACTAGACGACGAGGGTGACCGAGCCCTTTTTCTCCCTTTACTTGTATTAGTTTTACGCGTTCTAACTTTTTGTTTTTTCTTACTGCGCGTTTTCGTTTTCATGAACTAGTATTAGTAATTTAAAATGGCGGCATAGCGAACGGTAAAACGAGGGTCCGAACACTTCTGATATAAAAGAAACGCAGATACCGGTTAAGAACTATTATTATTATAAACCAAACGTTACAAGGATATTAAAATCTAACTAAGGAAAGCAATATGACCTAGCAATGAACCTAAACAATAATCTTAAGTATTATCCGACCACGAAATAGTTCCGAGTGCCGCTAAAGTTTTTCAACCCCCGCCAAGTTTTTTTCAGGAAGCAAGTGGCGCCCTCTATAACAAAATACTTGAAACTAACGCTTCGTTGACGTACTTTTAAAAGTTACTTCAATACTAATCTCGCCACACCGGAAGTATTACGCGCCCTCTTTACATATTTTACATGAACTATAAACCAATTGCTTAACTTTTATATAAATTAAAACTATAATGAATAATTAAAACCAAGGAAGACAACACCTATATTTGATTAATCTTAATTATATATAAGATTTTTATTGTAATCACTTAAAATAATACTAAATACAAAAAGCAGACTTTATGAGAAATTGTTATTTGAATTTATTTAAAAAAAGCGAATACTCAAAAATCGATTTTAATAAAAACTTATTTTGTTTGTTGCTAAAAACTAGTCGTAGACAATTTCACTATTAGTACTACTAACGAAATAGTTCTTACGCCGCCATGTTGGTAGCATTGGAAATTTGTACTGCGAAACACAATTATAGTACGAGATCCGGCCGCCAAAAACCGTACCTATCGCGAGAAGAGGTGCGGCCAGCTCAGACAACCATGATTTTTCAGAGTTAGGTGGATAACATTTTATTGAAAAAGCAAGTAGGTGAAGTTCCTTTCCCGATATGAATTTTTCATATATATTTTTTAAATACTTGCCGCCATATTTTAATAGGCAACCTAGTCAATATGAATTCTCCTAATCATAAATAAGTGTAAAGACGCGATAGGTACGGTTTTTAGCGGCCGGATCTTAGAATATGAGGGTGTCAGTGGCAGTACAAATTATCAATGCTGCCAACATAGGAAGTATTTCATGAAACGCACTCTAAGGCCCAGAACACACGGTGAAACGCAACTGAAACAAAACGTTTCATACTAGTTGCGTCGTGCGTGGTTTTCTAAAGAAGTCTATAGCAGAAACTTCGATGCAACTCAAAAGTAACTGGCAGTTTCAGTTGCGTTTCATCGTGTGTTCTGGGCCTTACAGTCATAATTGCCTTTAACATTGACACATATCATGTCAACCTGACATTAATATGACATTTTTAAATGTTGCCATTTTTTCATATATTTTTTTGACAGAATTTGAATTGTCTAAATCTGTTATACATAATATTTTAATAAAATAATTACTTAAATTAAATATTACGTGCAAAAAACGTAACTAATTAAATTATTTTATATCATTAGCTTACATTATGTACAGTAAAGGGCTGTAAAGAATGCACATCGATCTTTGTAAAGCAATCGTCTAATTCCGACTTTGTATAGCGATATCTGTGTCGCACACACCATGACGTTTGTTTTGTCAGTCGCGGTTCAAATGCGAGAGAGTGCTACAATAAAGTTTATTCTAAATTCAAATTCTGATGAACGATTATTCTAATAATAGGCATGTCGAAAGATTTTGAAATCCTATTCCAAAATGCAGATACACATTTACTGTTTACAACAAAAACTTTATTTCGGTATTTAACTAATGTTTTAAGAAGATTAAAGCCATTTTTATAATTATTTTTAAATACTGCGTGAAAACAGCTCTCCGTGTCATGGCGTCGCGTGTGACGTCACACTTTTGTAAATGTCAAATGTGTTCCCGCCCGGCTAGACAACAAAGTAAACAAACGTTTCGTATTTCTTGTGATAAAAATGAATTCTAAAGTTTATAAGTGGTGTGCAGTACCTCTGTGCAAAAATACATCAATAAAGACACCCAACAAGGTGTTTGTTCATGTCCCATACATTAAAAAAATAAGAGATACATGGTTACAGCTTGCACGGCGAAACCCGAACGAAGTAAAATTAAATTCGTCACTTTATTTCTGTGAAGATCACTTTGATGTGAGTATGTTATCATGTATTGATAGATTTTTAACTTCATGTTTGACGTGAAATAGATGAAATGACAATAATAACAAATAACAATAATAACAAAAAAAATACAAGGCGGTTTTCACGTTTCTAAATTCGGAGGAGCAAAATTCTTTATTGGTTGCCAGGAACTCGCCCAACATTAGCAAATCGATCCTGGGCAAATTGGAACTGTTTGCCCTGATAAACCCTGGTTCCATTATAATAAATTTGTAGTTATTCACAAAAATAAACAAAAAGTAAATCCTAGCGTACAATCAGTCAAAACAACACAGTGATGTTTGTTTACATGAGTATGACGTCATGCGCTGTGATTGGCGTTTCAGTCAAAATGGCCGATTGCAGTATTTTACTCTTTTATTTTATAGAAAATCTTGTTAATCTCAATTTTTTAAATAAAACTAAAATAGTTTTTTGAATCCTTTAAATGTGTATTTTCCCCTGAAATCATTAAATCTTCGATTATTTCATAGTGTCGTCACGCCTATTGATGTACATGGAACTTAGCATTCGGAAATACGATGATTGCCGATGTGCATTCTTTATCGCTATTTACTGTATTTCACATGCTTAATAAATTTTACGAAATCGTAAAAATCAATGAAAAACGTTCACCAAATATGAAGTTCTTTTTACAAATTAGTAAAATTAATGTGCAATACATAATGCTATTGCTTTTAGTATAGAATATACAGGGTGTCTTTAAATTAGTGAACGATAGAAAAGGATATGCATATTCTCGTGATAAAAAACAACTTTTACTATGGGACCAAGTTCGAAATCACAAAAAAGAATTGTTCCCCCATACTATCAGCTGGTGCATTTTGTATGGGGAGTTCAAAATTTTTTTAACGATTTCGACCGTGGTCCCATAGTAAAAGTTGTTTGTTATCACGAGTTCATGCATACCCTTTTCTATCGTTCACTAATTTAAAGTCACTCTAAATAAGGAGGAGCCATACCGTCTGGATTTGCGTGTCTGGTCTGGCGCAAAATGGCTACTATTTATACTTATCGTTTAACAGGTCATCTACCAAGAAAACAATGACAAAACATGGCGCAACCTTAACACGCTATCATAAACTCATTTGTATATGAAAAAAAGAGGCCACTCCTCATATTCCTTCCTCATTGTGCTATTGTATGGATTTATAAATATTATGAATTCAATTACATTTTCACTTATTATCTACTTTCGCATATACAGTATTACATTCGACCTACAGATTACAAATTACTCGCGGTGTAGAGCGGTATTTTTTGCTTGTCATTTGAGTCATACACAGAATTAGGTTCAAAATTGTCTTTCCTGTTCCTGGTGATTAAGGATACAGGAGCAGCCAATTCTCAAAATGTTTATACAGGTCAAAACTACATCGGGCACAGATTATGCGGATATGCATTAAGTTGAGAAATTAGCTTCCTTAACTTTCGGGAACAGGTAAGACATTTTTTGTTTTTTATGTCTGTATGACTCATTTATCATGGGGGGCTCATGATAAATGAGTCATACAGACCCCATACGAAAAAGGAAGAGTACTCGGCACTATAAATCCTATCCTAATAATATTATAAATGTCAATGTTTGTGCCGATGGATGGATGGCGGCCATGTTTAGTATCGTATGACGTCACACTGCAAAGCTGTCATTTCTATGGCGCATTGTATGATTTGCCAATGACTGCAAATATTGCATGCGTCTGATGCTGCGAGCCACGCATAAAACAACCGCGCGCCTTAAAGTCGGACTAATCATAATGCCTTTTTTTAGGGTTCCGTACCCAAAGGGTGAAAACTGGACCCTATTACTGAGACTTGGCTGTCTATCTGTCTGTCCGTCTGTCCGTCCCTCTATCACCAGACTGCATCTCATGAATCGTTATAACTAGAGCGTTGAAATTTACACAGATGATGTATTACCATTGCCGCTATAACAACAAATACTAAAAATAGAATAATAATAATAATTAAGGGGGGCTCCCATACAAATATGATTTTTTTGCTTGATATAGAAATGGTACGGAACCCTTCCTGCGCGAGTCCGACTCGCACCCGGTTTTTTATGTAGTCATCATCCCTACCCCCTCCTAATCCCCCCTAGTTATGCTGCGGTGCGGCGGGAGGTGGGAAGCAGCGTACATGTTCGACGCCGGCTCGCTCGTCGTCGGCCGCCAGGTGACGCGCCAACACGCCAAAGATCTGACTGTTCAGCACTTGGAACCGGCGGATACGGTCCACCATTCGTTTTAGGGGCTGCAATAGAGATAAGGTTAATTAACATACATACATACATACATAGGTACATCATATTATGACTGCCAATGTTTGAGCCGATGTTTGTTACTCTTTCACATCCAAAACTACTGAATTTTTTTTTGATAAAACTTGGCAATATTGTACTATACATCAGCATAACACGTCATAGGCTATCTGTATAGCCTAGTGTAACAAAAAGGGGGTATAATGCTGAAACACAGCGATAGTCCTCATGAAACTGAACAACTTTCCCCAAGGAACATTGGTCGTAACTCGAAAAATTTATTTGGATCGCCCATACTTACTGATCGGACATTTTGTACGGGGAGGCGAATTTTTTTTCGAGTTACGCGACCCATGTTCCTTGGGGAAAGTTGTTCAGTTTCATGAGGACTACTTTCTGTTACACCGTGTATTAATTTGATATATTGTGCATTTTTTTTCTTCAAATATATAAAAAAAATATATAAAAAAAATTTTTTTGTATTATTATCTATATTTGTACACTTTATTTATTTAATAAGTAGTAAATTACAGTATTTATTTATTGCCCTGCTCTACTCTACAGTCTTCCTAAACTAGTCCTACTCCAAAGGTTGTCTGGAAGAGATCACTTTTAGTGATAAGGCCGCCTTTGCGCACAATGTTTTAGTTTTAAGTTGTATTTGTATTTCTTTGTGTGCAATAAAGAATTTCTATCTATCTATCTAAATGTACGCGTACGCAGTCGTAGGCAGACACTAGTAGGCTATATTATTTTGAAATATCATGTATAAATATGCAGTTAACTTCAGGCAGCCTTTTTATTAAAAAATAATAAAATTTCGTTACTCACAATGCCTTTAACAAGCTCATCTTTGCCATCGACGCGCTGCACTCTCAGGATATGATAACAGAAGTCCAGCGCTTCAAACCGGCGCTGCTGGCCGAGGAGAGCTATGATAGTGCAACCAGCCCAGTGGAGACCCTCGCCGAACAGCTCTCTGGAAACATTTCATTGGAGCATTAAATAGGGATGATGACTACATTCGAAAACTCAAAAAGTAATTAGTCCGTCTTTTAGGCTATTAAAAAATATATGAAACACGTTTTTTACCTGATCAAATACATAAATAAATACAAAGTTACAGAGCATCAAAGTTACGAAGTGGGCGATATTGACGTCACTCCTAGGTAAAAATCGTACTTAGGTGTGATGTCATGAGCAACTTTAACCCAGTGTATCTATCATTTTTAGTTTAAGAGAAAAAAGAAAAAATACGTGTCGAATATTTTAAAATAATCTATGTGATGGACTAAAAAAAATTATTAGTCATCATGCCTATTAACGGCGTTTTGAAGATAAAGCTTTGATACGAAACAAAAGTGTTTATTGCAATAAATATGGTACATGATATGCTGATAAAAATAAATAGGGTTTCACATATTCGGAGCCCGTTTCACTACTAATAGATTAAATCTAACTGAAAGATATTTTATACCTGTCTCTGTCTAAAACGTCATGTTTTATGAAATAGACATAGGTTTATCTGTCAGTTAAATTTTATCTATAAGTGGTATTACGGGCCATTAGTCATACAATACATGCAATAATTTCCTAAATCTACCGATCTACACAGATCCGGGCCGTAGCCCGTCAGGAGGGAAAACAATACGTCGTCATGACAACCGGACACGTGCCCGGGACGTGTCCAGGCCGTGGCAATGACGTTGACATGGCGACATGGACTTTAACTTTAAAAGACGGGTCGTCTTATGTGATGTCAAACTCGTCCTACAAGATTAAATAAACATTTCATTTCATATTGTTTTCCCTTCTGACGGGCTACGCCCCGGACACGTCCCGGGCACGGCCCGGATCTGTATAGATTATGATTATAATAGATTTAAACACACTTCTTTCATTATATTACCTATGTAATACTTGTATACTTACTCCACAGTAAACTGCGTGTCACCAACTGGGATGCAGTATAGGAACTGCAGAGCCGACCACAATCTGGAAAAAATACAATGTTCCAATTTTAATCCTAATCCTATTAATATTATAAATGTCAATGTTTGTGCCGATGGATGGATGTTTGTTACTTCATCACGTAAAAACCACTGAACAGATTTTAATGAAATTTTACAATAACTTAGCTTGGACATCAGAATAACACATAGGCTATATAATTTTGAGATATCGTAATTATTTTCCAAGATATGACGATAAATGCGTACTGTTATACCCTGGCTCTGCTAGGGTTATTGCTGACGAGTCACTAAACCTTTAGCTTACTCAGCGGTTTGTCAGTAAGTCTAGCTTTGCATTGTAGTCCAGCCTCAGTTCGTCTTCATCCTCTGACTCGAGCGGTTGCCTAAAGATTTATTTCCTCGCGTACTTATTAATTTTCTTTCTATATCCATTCTATATCCTTTATTCAATAAAAGTTCGTGAGTGAAAATAATTCCTTTTTTTTTAAAAACCAATTTCTTAAATATCCCATCACAATTTTGGTGGCAGCGGTGGGATACGGAAATTTCCAGTTGCCAGGCACCGCTCCGCGAACTCGTTCCGTATCTCGAAATTAAAATAAAACAAAAACAAAGTGTTCTAAACTATATCCTGTGTTAGTGCATAAACATAAGTGTAATAATACTTACAGTGTTATCCTTAACGTTTCGTTACGAAATCCTGCTAGATCCTGTAAGAGGTCGCGTATCCAGTGAGAAATAAATCATTGCAATAGCTGAGCTGTTATTGCCGGCATTAATCTACTATATCCTGTAAAGAAAACTATTGTGGAGTGAACCACAATCTCCAACCTTCGGCTACGTGAAGAGGTGTTCTAAACTCCAAACCTAAAGAAAATTCAGTGTACATAAATCCTGCATCGTGATCGTGCACTTCTGTATCCTGCATCTGTAAAGTATCTGAGAATCGGTAACTGGAGACTGGCGTCTGGAACAAGTCACAACGACGTGCCTTATCTCAGCGGAATGCTCCCGGTAGCCGGCGTGTTCTTATCGGTCGCCTACGCGCTACTCGTACTGTGAGTCTTTGGTCATTGTTTAGACTAAGCTTAAGCTATTCTTTTTACTTATCGCTAATTCGATGTTTGTTATTCATAACTGGAACTTTTAATTTTGTTTCGCGAATCTAATTATGCCAAAAGTGCCAAAAGCTGAGGAAAGTAAATTAACTGTAGAAATTCTTGTACCACATCAGGGTGAAAGTGATACTGAAGTGAAGTCACCTGTTGTTTCTCCTCGAGTTACCAGGAAAACCGCAGCAGTTCAAGCAATGG
The DNA here is from genome assembly GCA_947563765.1 of Anarsia innoxiella. Classification (NCBI taxonomy): domain Eukaryota; kingdom Metazoa; phylum Arthropoda; class Insecta; order Lepidoptera; family Gelechiidae; genus Anarsia; species Anarsia innoxiella. The sequence continues at coordinate 3,090,274 of OX387419.1, forward strand.
CTGAGCTCGAATTAAATATTTTGTTCAAATTCATTAAACCATACGATGGTAATAGGGAAACTATTAACTCATTTCTTGTAAATTGCGATAATGCTTTTACTCTTGCATCCGATAATCAAAAACCTATTTTGTTTAAATTTATACTCAGCCAGTTAAATGGTAAAGCAGAAGTTGCCTGTTCCATAAAAGAATTTGTATCCTGGGATCAGCTAAAGGAGTTCCTAAAAACGCAATTTAGTGAGCGTAAACATTATTCGCACCTTCTTACCGATCTCCAGGAAAACAAACAAAACCCGCAAGATACTGTGAACCAATACGCGTTACGCACAGAGACATATCTCTCTCAATTATTGACGGAAATATCTTTATCCAACACTAAATCCAAGGAATTGGCCGGCCGCACTGCAGCCATGGAAGACCTCGCTCTCCATCACTTTGTCATGGGACTTCATCCCCGAATTTCGAACATTGTAAGATGTAAATCCCCTAAATCGCTAAATGAGGCGATCAATTTCGCTATTTCCGAAGAACGCATACAGCAGACGCTGTACAGACGCCCACAGACGGACCAAAAACCTAATAATAATAATAACAACAAATTCAAAGCCGGTCCTTCTAAACAAAATTCCAATACGTATCCTTCTCAGAGACCAAACCCTTCGCCACAAGGTCCTAGCAATGTATTTTGCCGTTACTGCAAAACCGCCGGACATGATATTTCTGCGTGTAAGAAACGCGAATATAATAACAATCGTTTTGGGGTTCAACAAAACCAAGCGATTAATCCAAACCCTTACAGGCCATCCCCTCGTGTAAACTTCCTCGAACAATCTGAAGAAAATATCGGATATGACGAAGTAGACTCGACCGATAATTTAAACGAATAGTAGTCTCGTCACGGTGTCGCCCGAGACAAAGTCCAAAAGTCGACACACCAATAAAACCTTCAAATTCCAGGGACCACATGGGTAACCAGCCCCGAATAAGCGCCCTATCTTCAAATTCCAGGGACCACATGGGTAACCAGCCCCGAATAAGCGCCCTATCCTCAAATTCCAGGGACCACTCGGGTATCCAGCCCCAAACAAGCGTCCAGTTCTCTAATCCTAAGGACCACTCGGGTATCCAGCCCCAAACAAGCGTCCAGTTCTCTAATCCTAAGGACCACTCGGGTAACCAGCCCCAAACAAGCGTCCAGTTCTCTAATCCTAAGGACCACTCGGGTAATCAGCCCCAAACAAGAGTCCTAATTCAGAAACCAAATAAGACCAATCAACAGGGTAACCAGCCCCAAACCGAAGGTCATGGAAAAATCAAATCAACCCCAAGCGATATTAATAATCCAAGTATTCCTCCCTCGTTTAATGATAATATCCATAAAGAAGTCTATGAAGTGAACATAGATACTACCAAAAGATTACTACCTCACGTGTTACTTGACACACAAGCATCAGACATACCCCTATCATTGTTGGTCGATTCAGGTTCTGCTATATGCTTACTAAAAGAATCCAGTATCCAAAAAACCCAGAAGTTAGTCAAAGAATCGATTAAACTTAAGGGTATAGATCCCAATGATGAATCGACCCAGACTGAAGGTCATTTCCAACTCAAACTAAAATTGAAAGATAATAAATCCATACCATTTAAATTCCATGTAGTCCAAAACATTAATCTGCCTTATGATGGCATCATAGGCACCGATTTCTTAACAGCCTTTGGATGTAAAATAGATTATACACACGATATCTTGAAAATAGGAAAGATAGACCTTAAACTATATTTCTCTGAACCCTTTTTCGTCATTCCACCTCGTACAGAAGCCGTTATCGAATGCTCGATTCAAAAAACCGATCTTAAAGAAGGTATCATTATGGATCAACATATTTCCGATAATTTACTCATATCTAATTGCATCGTAAAAATAAAAGAAAATAACCGCGTTAATTTAACTGTCGCCAATATATCGGAAACGTTTGTAAATGTCAAAACAAATTTAAATTTCAATATCGAACCTCTGCATTCTACTGCGTATCCAGTCAATACGAATGCCCAAGAAGTGGTCAACCGAACTGACGAGGTAATCAATTCTCTCAGAAAAGATCACCTAAATCAGGAAGAGAAAGATGCTCTTATAGAACTCTGTTCCCAATATTCCGATATTTTCCATTTGCCAAACGATCAGCTAACCTACACTTCAGCTCTTAATCATCAAATTAAGACAAGTAGTGATATCCCTGTCCACACCAAATCGTATAGGTTTCCAGAATGCCACAAGGAGGAAGTTGAAACTCAAATTAATAAGATGCTTGAACAGGACATCATAGAACCTTCATCATCACCTTGGAGTTCGCCAATTTGGATAGTACCTAAGAAGTTAAACCCTCAGGGCCAACGTAAATGGCGAATCGTGATTGATTACAGAAAATTAAACGATATAACTATTGGAGAAACATACCCTATTCCACAAATAACCGAAATTCTTGACCAATTAGGACATAGTAAATATTTCTCAACATTGGACCTCACTTCCGGTTTCCATCAAATTCTCATTGCTCCTGAGGATGCTCCTAAAACAGCCTTCTCTGTACCCCAAGGCCACTTCCAGTTCAATAGAATGCCTTTTGGGCTTAAAAACGCCCCATCCACATTCCAAAAACTTATGAACAACTGCCTTTCTGGCCTTCAAGGTTCACGATGTTTCGTCTATTTAGACGACATCGTCATTTATTCTCATGACCTAAATTCCCACATCGAAAACTTAAAAGCTGTCTTCGATAGAATCCGTAATTTTAACCTAAAACTTCAACCGGAAAAGTGTGAATTCCTAAGGAAAGAAGTCGCCTATCTAGGGCATATTATCAGCGAAGATGGTGTCCAACCAAATCCAGACAAAACCAAAGCCGTATCCGAATTTCCAGTTCCCCAATCTCCTAAAGACATCAAATCTTTTTTGGGTTTGACATCGTATTACAGAAGGTTCATACCTGATTTCGCCAAGCTGGCTAAACCTCTAACGTCTCTTTTAAAGAAAGATATCCCATTTAAATGGCAAAACGAACAACAACTCGCTTTCAATGCCCTGAAAAATAAACTCGTCTCTGCCCCAATTCTGGCATACCCAGATTTCACACAACCTTTTCTTTTGACATGTGACGCTTCCAATTTCGCAATATCTGCAATATTGTCACAAGGACCAATTGGGAAGGATCGCCCGATTGCATACGCGTCCCGCACCCTAAATAAAGCTGAGTGCAACTACAGTGTCACTGAAAAGGAATGTCTAGCCGTCATTTTTGGAACAAAAATATTCCGACCATACTTATATGGTCATAAATTCACAGTCCTGACGGACCACAAACCACTAGAATGGTTATTTAACTGTAAAGATCCCGGATCACGGCTAATCCGATGGCGCTTGAAGCTAGAGGAGTTCGAATATAAAATTCAATACAAAAAAGGGAAAATTAACACCAATGCTGACGCTTTATCTCGATTCCCTGTCAATCCAGTCCAACCTGAAAATGTCCCTAAAACTAATCCCAACATAGAGGAAGGACCCTCTCACGAATTAGACAAGGACCTAATGGACCTATTAATATCACCACCATCATTTAATTCAGACGAATTAAACCAACCTTCATCTGACCCTCTTGACCTCGGTAGAAATACCCCGCCGTTACCTGAAGTACCTATAAACTCACCCTTTCCAAATCTTCTTGATCCTAATGAGGACATCATACCACCTCCTGAAATAAACTTGCCTACTAATATTCCTGATATCCTTAGGGAGGAAATCGAAAATGAAATGACGAACCTACCTGAACGTCCTCCCGAACAATCGCCAACTCCTGATGCTCAAATCATTATTCCAACGTCACCTGCAAATGCCCCTCTAAACTTACCTGATGATAATTATTCCACCTTCCTTAAAGTAATGAATAATAAAGATAAATCCTTCACCACAAACATTCAAGAACATAACGAAGATATAACAAAGTCAAAACAAAAAATCGTTATTATACCTACTTCTATTGATCTCGACGAATCGAATCCTTTTGTACAAAATGTTGTTGACCTCATACCCGATAGCTCCGATATCCTAAGTAAAGAAAGAACTCTTAATTCATCCTTGTCTTTCACACATGAAGACAAATCATACTATTTCCTTTTCTTCAAGGTTCACCATTTTGACAAATCCACTTACGAAGACATTTATGAAAGTCTAAAGTCACTCAGAAACGAATTGGTTAACAATCCTGATAAAGATGTTACTTCAGATATTGCAATAACTGAATTTAAAAACCCATTCGATATTCATCAATTTATTAAAATTTATAACATGTTTCTGTATTTGTTCAATAATACGAACATCAATATCCATATATATAAAAATAAAATAATATACCCGTCACTCTCTGAGGTTTCACAAATTCTTAAGGAAAACCACGATATCCCTATCGCTGGACATCTTGGTAGTAGTCGCATGTACAACCGAATACGTGAAACCTTCTATTGGAAAAACATGCGTAGTGATATTGAAACTTTCGTTAAGAAATGTCCGCAATGCCAGACTAATAAAGCTCTCAGACAAATAAATCGTGCCCCGATGCAAATCACTAGCACGTCAACGGAACCTTGTCAACGAATATCTCTTGATATCGTTGGACCGCTACCTGAAGCAGGACCAGCCAAATTAAAATACATTCTAACAATACAAGATGACCTCACGAAATTCTCTTCCGCATATCCGATCCGTAGTACCACGGCAGAGGAAACGAGTGAATGTCTACTTCACTACATATCTATCTTTGGTATCCCCAAGACAATCCTCACAGATCAGGGAACAAATTTCACATCCGACCTTTTCAAAAAAACTTGCGAATTTCTTAAAATAAAGAACCTTTGGTCCTCTCCGTATCATCCACAGACCCAAGGGGCTTTAGAGCGAAGTCATTCGACCCTTAAGGAGTATCTCAGATCTTTCACTGACGCAGAGCAGTCAAATTGGCCTCGTTACGTCTATACAGCTATGCTCACCTATAATACAACCGTTCATACAACGACCCACTTCACTCCCTACGAACTGATGTTCGGGAGTAAACCAATTATTCCAAATTCTATCTATGAAGAATCGCCAGGAGCCACATACCCTGATTATGTCCGCATGCTTCAGAACCGATTAAAATATTCACGAGAAAAAGCCTTAGATTTCATAAAGAAATCAAAAGATTCCTCGAAAACGTACTATGACACTCGCGCACGCCCAATTAAATACAAAGCAGGCGATTACGTATATCTCAAAAATCATTTAAGAATGCGTAAAGCACTCTCACCCCTTTGGAAAGGGCCCTACAAAATAATTAGAATTAATGGTAACAATACACTTACCTTACTTATTAACCGACGTCACGTTACGCATCACTTCGATCAAGTGAAACCTGCTGAAATCGGAACTAACCTGTAAATATAAATCTTTGTTTTAAGTATAAAATACATAGGTAATGTTAAAATATAATGAAGTATTAAAATCTAAATATATAATTATATACTTACCTACACCTATATAAACTTACGTATACTAGCTTACTATTAATTAAGATTATTATTTGCAGTTCGGTTCGAGGTCAATCTCTTCAAGATTTCATCCAGCCGATTACTTCAAGTCCGGGTCTCTACTTTGACTATTTAGGAAAACTCAAAATTAATAATGTCCAATTAAAAATTGTAACACCAGTAGATATTTCACATTTTGGTCCACACATACAGAACATAGAAACAGCTTTAGATACCACAAGACGTTTGTGTTCCCAAACTTATATTATTCAAGTTGATGCAGAATGTAAAAGTTTGTTGCAACCATTAACAACGCGCTTTCAAGATATGAGTAGAGAGTTTGCGTCCATCTCGCACCTAATAGATAATAGAATCAAACGTAATGCATGGATTGGAGGTATAGGAAAAATCCTGAAACAGATTTTTGGTACTCTAGATGAAAACGATGGTTTAAAATATGATGAGGCAATAATATCCCTGCAAAATAATGAAAAGCAGTTGACTTCACTGATGAAAGAAAATATTTTAGTTACTACTTCAGTATTAACATATTATAATGATACCTTACATAAAATTAGAAATAATGAAGCCAATCTTGGTGAAGCTATCGACAAGCTCTCTGTCAGTATCAAGAATATTTCCGAAATAACTAACGGATTACAAATACTTGCTAATATAAACGAACTACTTGACATCCTAGAAACATCAATACTTACTTTATCATTTCAGTTAGAAGATATAACCAACGCAATTTTATTTAGTAGTCGAAATATTCTGCACCCTGCAATAATCACACCAAGTCAATTACACAAAGAGCTCGCCGATAACTATAGACGTTTACCAAGTGACCTCGAATTGCCTGTTGCTTTAGATATAAGTTCTATCCATCTTATTTTAAATATATCTAAGTTAGTATGTTACTATATTAATAATAAGATTATTTTTGTTTTACAAGTGCCACTGGTCCAAACCAGAGAATATGTATTGTTCCATAGTATTGCAATGCCTACACCTCACAGACCGGAAGAACCTAGTTCATTTAGCTTAATCATACCCGATAATAAATATATAGCAATGACCAAAGACAAATCCTTTTATTGTATATTCGACACTCTGGAAATTTGCAAATTAGTGAGCCCAGGAAACTTCATATGCGATATCGAAAATGTGTATTCCACTGACGCGAAACCCACCTGTGAAAGTGAATTATTAGCAAAAGTGATAAGTGAAAAACCATTACAGTGCGAATCAAAATTTATAGTAGGAAAACTGGACATCTGGAAATCGTTGACGAACAATAGGTGGCTCTTCATACAATCGGAACCTAACAAAATTTCTATTGACTGCCTTAACTCTAAATTGTTTGAAACAAATATTTTAGGTACAGGCGTTATTAGCATCCCTAAGAATTGTATCGGATATTGTAAAAGCACTACACTAATACCAAAATACATTGTCTTAAATATTACCTCACCTGTAAATCATATTCCTGACTTTAGCTTAATCAACGACACTTGTTGTAACTTAGATAAGTTAAATAATATAGCAAATAATGTGCCCTCTATCCATTTACAAAATATAGATTTAGATGATTTTAATTCTGAAAATAAAAACAAAATGAAAACTCTTTTAAATGATTTAAATTCTGTGGGAAAAACATTAAGCCCTCATATAATTAGATACGGGACACATTACTCCGTTTCTATAATCGTAGTATTAATTTTTATTCTTATATTTCTAGGTTATTTAACTTTTAAGAAAACGAATAAATCTGGCAGCAACCTACCTTTTCAAATTAAATTCAACCCAAAAAGATCATCACCTCAACCTGCTCCTAAGACAATAAACATAACAGACGGACAAGACCCTGAAATAGAAATGACTAGCCCTATCGCTCCACTTAGAACTAAAATTTAGCAGAGACTTTGTATCAACCCCAAAGTCTCCTCTTAAAGGGGGAGGTGTTATACCCTGGCTCTGCTAGGGTTATTGCTGACGAGTCACTAAACCTTTAGCTTACTCAGCGGTTTGTCAGTAAGTCTAGCTTTGCATTGTAGTCCAGCCTCAGTTCGTCTTCATCCTCTGACTCGAGCGGTTGCCTAAAGATTTATTTCCTCGCGTACTTATTAATTTTCTTTCTATATCCATTCTATATCCTTTATTCAATAAAAGTTCGTGAGTGAAAATAATTCCTTTTTTTTAAAAACCAATTTCTTAAATATCCCATAACAGTACGAAGTCGCGGGCAGCCTCTAGTTAAAAATAATTCAATATGGCGCCGTAAGACGTCCATTTTAAAATTGAGATATTCTATTAACTGCTTTTTAATTGAACTTTGACATTATTTTAAACCGAAACTGTCGAAAAATTACTATAAAGACGATTGACCACTTTTCCTAAGAAACAATACTGTTAGTGTAAATATAGGGTGACTTTAAATAAGTGAACGATAGAAACGGGTACGCATGTACGTACTCGAGATAACAAACAACTTTTACTATGGGACCAAGTTCGAAATCATAAAAAAGAATTGTTCCCCTATAAAATCAGCTGATGCATTTTGTATGGCGAGTTCAAAAATTTTTGATTGATGATTTCGACTTTGGTCCTATAGTAAAAGTTGTTTGTTATTACGAGGACATGCATATCCTTTTCTAGTGTTCACTAATTTAAAGTCACCCTATATGTGGATGTAGAAAGAAACATGTATTATTTTTTGTCTATTATTTTGTATACATGTATGTTACTTGGCGTTTATGAGAATTATTTGGGACAACCGCTTCCTTGCGAATCTAGCGATAGCTTTAAAAAAATAACATTGATATAATTTCTAAACACACTTCTTTCGCTTCATCCACATTCATCATACACCTCATAAAATGCGCAAATATAACAAATAACCTAACGTTTTTATTTAAAAAAAAAACCGACTATGTTTAAAAAACTCAATTCTTTTTATTTTGATGTAGGTACCATTGTCACTCTCACTGTTAATACGAATCTAACGACACCTCTCAAGCTTAAATCCGTCAAGCCGTTTAGGCTGTAGAGCGTGCCAAATACAAACTTACATGTTGTTGTTGTTGTTATCAGCCCATATATGTCCCCACCGAGGTGCACGAGCCTACTCTCATACATACATGCTCTCGAAAAACATAACCCTCCTTCTGGCGCAGTCGGGTAAAAACAACAGTGAGACCAACCTGTGGAACTCGCTGGTGTCGTCGTGGTGCGCGGGCGCATGATGCTGCGGCTGCGGCGGCGCGGGCCAGTGCGGCGCGGTGAGGCAGGTGCGCAGGCGCCGCAGCACCACCGCGAACAGGGACAGGCCGCAGCACAGGCGCTCGCGGGTCAGCAGGTCACCCTCGCGGGCCAGCTGGCCTTGCTAAGGGGGGACGCAATTCAAATCATGTTTATTTCACAGGTAAATAACATGTTAATAATTTTACGCAGTTAGGCCGTGGCTCCAGTAGGCAAACTGTTAGCGGCCGACTGAGTGAGCCGCAAATTTGTGGCGAACTGAAAGAGTTAGCTGCAAACTCAAATCAATGAAATCACCGGTTTTGGTGGGAGTCGGCCGCTGTCTCAGATAGTCAGCGCGCGTAACGCTGCAAACTGCGTACAGTGAGCGAAAACTAGCTGACTGTGGACACTCCATTTCAAATATATGGAAGGGCGTACTAAATCGATACGCCGCCGCAAACTAATCAGCCGCTAACAGTTTGCCTACTGGGGCCACAGCCTAACTAATATTTTAAACTAATTGACGCTGCCAACTTTATTTCTTTTACGGCCGGCGCACACCTGACGGAGCGCACCGCAGAGCATTTTTGATTATCATATTATTATCGACATTGTTCTCATTAGAATAAAATTTAAAATCAGTTAACATAACAAATGAGCATCGGAGCAACGAAGCGACTACAAGCGAATGTTATGTTAACTGATTTTGAATGTTATTCTAATGAGAACAATGTCGATAATAATATGACAATCGAAAATGCTCTGCGCTGCGCTCCGTGAGGTATGCGCCGGCGCTTAGAATGAAATGAATATAAGCTTACCTTAGCAGTACCAAACTTATCCACATTGGCTACTATTTGCAAAGCAGCATATTTTGCTTCCAATCGTTTTTGTTTTGTCTCTGGTTTTTCACCCTCTGTGGACAGTAAATAAATAATTTATAAGCCTTATAATATTTTATAAGGTTGCCTGGAAGATATTGCTACCTAGCAATAAGGCCGCTTGTTGCTTCTTATATTCTTGTTTGTGTCTGTACCTTATATCTTTTTGTTCAAAAAAGAATATTTGTATTGTATTGTATTGTAATTTGTTTTGGCCTAAATGTAATAGGTACCAGGCCATAAAATTATTTTAAAAAAACGATGGAGTGACGACCTACGCTCATTCAGGGAAGTTTGGTGGGATGCAGCTAATAACAGGAGTGTTTGGAGAGGCATGCGAGAGGCTTTTGCCCAGCAGTGGGACGAATTCGGCTAAGAAAAAAAAGTATTAATTCCTAGTTTACAACAAATCCTACTAATATTATAAATGTTAACGTTTGTGCCGATGGATGGATGTTTGTTACTCTTTTACGCAAAAACTACTGAACAGATTTTGATGAATGTTGGCAATATTGTAGGTTATACATCAGAATAACACATAGGCTATATTATTTTAAGATATTGTAAAAAAAATGAATAATAATAATTGTAAATAATAAATAATTGTTCCCCCATACTATCAGCTGAAGAATTTTGTATGGGGGATTCAAATTTTTTTAAATTATTTCGACGTTGGTCCCATAGTAAAAGCTGTTTGTTATCACGAGTACATGCATATCCTTTTCTATCGTACACTAATTTAAAGGCACCCTATACAGGGTGTAACAGAAAGGGGTATAATGCCGAAACACGGCGATAGTCCTCATGAAACTGAACAACTTTCCCCAAGAAACATAGGTCGTAGCTGGAAAAAAAAATTTGGATCGCCCATACTTACTCGATCAGCCGATCCGGACACTTTATATGGGCAGGCGAAATTTTTTTTTCGAGTTACGACCCATGTTCCTTGAGGAAAGTTGTTCAGTTTCATGAGGACTATCGCTGTTTTGGCTTTGTACCCCCTTTCTGTTACACCCTGTGTATTTATCTATGTATGTTGTTGTTGTTAGCCCATATATGTCCCCACCGAGGGGCACGAGCCTACTCTCATACAGAGAGTGATTAGGCCGTAATCCACCACGCTGGTCAAGAGCGGGTTGGCGGATTTCACATACACCTTCGAATAAATGTAAAATATATTTACCTGCGCAATACGGTCTCGGTAGTATATTCTGGAATGGTGCAGCGTGCAGCAAATCTGTGACCTCCTCTTGACTCAACGCCTGCAAAAAAACGTTTTTTTTTTAATGCCGCATCTTAATATTAAAAATATTGATGCCAAAAACAACCATAAATTGTTATAGAACGATTATTCCTCTTTCACGGAAAAACCACTGAACAGATTTTAATGAAACTTTACAATATTGAACACATTTTTAAACATCATAATAACACATCCTATTAATATCATAAATGTCAATGTTTGTGCCGACGGATGTACGGATGAATGTGAAAATGTTTGTTACTCTTTCACGCAAAAACCACTGAACAGATTTTAATGAAACTTTACTATATTGTAGTTTACACATCAGAGTAACACATAGTCTATATAATTTTGAGGTATTGTGTACATTTTCCAGACCATAAGCACGTACGAAGTCGCGGGCAACAAGTTAGTCACTTCTCCTATTACGATACTTCGAGGCGATTCAAGTATCCTGCAAGTCTCGAAGACTAGTCACCGCCGCAAAATACCTAATAGTAGGTACAGAAGCCTCACTCCTAAAACGCGTTCAAAGAAATAACGACTCATGCTACTATACAATTTAGTTCAAATTCCGACCGCGCAACGCTATATACCTACAATTTTAGATACCTACAACTGCGCTCTCTTTCTAACGCATAGCTCGTACCTTTTTGACGGTATCAAGGTTATCTCCTTTTAAAAATAATATCTTAATATTTAAATAGTTGTTTTTGTAAACAAAAGAGGTTTCGAATAATGAGTATTCGAATAACAACTCTCAAGCGCGCGTGCGTCGCTCGCTTGTGAGCCCCTACTGATTTGCATGCCCGAAGTGGCGGTCGTTACTACTTGCAGTTCGATACCTACACGCGCGATTGGGACAGGCCTGTCACCGCAAAGTATCTCACATACATTACACCGGTATCGTAGTGTGCGATGCATTCAAATGTATGTGAGATACTTCGCGGTGACTAGTCTTCGAGACTTAAATCGCCTGTGCGTATCGTAATGGGAGAATTATCTTTTTTATTTTTTCGTCGGTATACAGGGTGTAACAGAAAGGGTATATAAAGCCGAAACACAGCGATAGTCCTCATGAAACTGAACAACTTTCCCCAAGGAACCTTGGTCGTAACTCAAAAAAAAAATTTCGCCTCCCCATACAAAATGCCCGATCAGCTGATCGAGTAAGTATCGATCGATCCAAAAATTTTTTTCGAGTTACGACCCATGTTCCTTGGGGAAAGTTGTTCAGCTTCATGAGGACTATCGCTGTGTTTCGGCTTTATATACCCTTTCTGTTACACCCTGTATACTATAATATAATCTAATAATCTAGTTACTAAATAAATATTACTATAATAATTATTTAGTAACTAGAGGCTGCCCGCAACTTCGTACGCATTTATCTACAATTATCTAGAAAAATAATCATGATATCGTTAAATAACATAGCCTATGTGTTATACTGATGTCCAAGCTAAGTTATTGTAAAATTTCATCTAAATCTGTGCAGTAGTTTTTTCGTGATGAAGTAACAAACATCCATCCATCGGCACAAACATTGACATTTATATTAGAATTAGAATTTGTTTATTGCAAGTCACAAGTTGGGTAAGGTGTTACAAAGTCATAATATGGTACATTAGTTAAATTTATTCATTAATAGGCTTAAAGGGGAAACGTTACCTGTTCAATGAGCATACAGAACAGTATGATGTTCCCAAGTTCCCTAAACGCGTGGAACAGTTCGGTCCTAGCGTCCGGGTATTGAACTATATCCGTCAGTTGCGCGTGGTAGTATCCTAGAACACCTGCAAACGACATTGTTGTTGTTGTTAGCCCATATATGTCCCCACCGAGGGGCACGAGCCTACTCTCATACAGAGTGATTAGGCCGTAATCCACCACGCTGGCCAAGTGCGGTTTGGCGGATTTCACATACACCTTAGAATTTCTTCTTTGGTGTATGTAGGTTTCCTCACGATGTTTTCCTTCACCGTTAGCAAGTGGTAATCGAATAAATTAATCCGTACATGAGAAATAAACTTAGAGGCACGTGCCCGCGCCAGGATTCGAACCCGCGCCCTTGGAGTGCGAGGCAAGCGTTCTACCAACTATGCTACCACCGCTCGAACGACATTATAATTAATTAATTGCATAAAAGCACTTTATATCATTTTTATAAAAAAAATACTTTTAACGATAAAGGTCATTAAACCTCGTTGGAGATCTTCCCACACTGCGTCGTCCGGTTCGTGGTCGCCATTCGAGAACTTTTTTGTCTCATACATGTCAGCAATAATCTAATCTAGCCAATTGTGTCCCACTGCTGGGCAAAAGCCTCTCTTCTCATCTGCTATGACTTTCTGTCTCGAGCTTCCTCCGCCCAGGTACTTAAGGTGTGCAGCTCATCCCGCCACCTCTTCCGTGATCTGTCGCGACGTTAGGCAGTTGGTAGCCATTGGGTAGCTGTTTTAGAACATAAGTCTTCTGGTATGCGACAGACGTGGCTGGCCCAATCCCACTTCAGCCTGGCAGCTCTTTTTGCCACAACAATACGCGTTTTAGAGCGCAGTATAGTGTTTCTTATCTTAACAGTAAGTTTTACACCAAGCATACTGCGCTCCATAGCCCGTTTGTAAAGCTCGAGTTTGGACCTTTGTGCTTCTGACAAAGACCAATTCGGTTAAAAATCTTGGACCGCAATAAATTATTGATTAAAAAAGCACAAACCGTTAGATCCGTAGTCGTATCTAGGCAGCTTGCAGTGTCGGGGCATGGCGTGCTGCAGCGCGCGCGTGAACTGCGCGAGCGCACCGTGCAGCACGCCGCGCGCCACGCCCAGCAGCTCCGCCACCACCACCGCCACGCCCTGGTAGCCCAGCAGACGCACCAGCGCGTGCAGGTGCGGCGCGCCCACGAAGCCTGAACAACGACGAATATCAAAATGTTTTCTATTTGCACAACATTTAGGGCCCCTTTTATAGATAAAATTTAACAGACAGATAAATCAAAGTTTATTTCATAAAACGTGATGTTTTAGAAAGTGACAGGTATAACATATTCGTAGGAATCAATTAATATGACAATTGAAAAACTGGGTAACTGAGAAGTGACGTCATAAGCCCCCACCTACTTGAGTGTGTGTGTGTGTGTGTGTGTGTGTGTGAACGTAACTCGATCAAATCGGGGGCTCGCTCAAGAAAGGCCAAGTCAAGAGTACGCTAAACCGACGGGCATGTATGAGGCGACTGATGAGTATGGATTAAGCGAAAGAGGTGTGTTTGATTGAATCGTAGCAAGTGAAGGGAAGTCTTTGCCTACCCCAATGGAAGAGAGGCGTGACGGATATGTATGTTTGCGTGTGTGTGAGTGGGTATGAGAGAGAGAAAGACTCTTGTTTATGTGTGTGTATGTATGTGTGTGTACTATGCGCATGCGTTTACCGTTATACTGCGCGTACTGCGCGGAGTAGGCCAGCGTGAGTTGCTTGGAGCCCCAGAGGAGCGCGTGTCCACACTGCGGGGGCTTCTCTCGTTGTACGCCCGCCGCGAACTGGATACCGCGGCATTTTACGAACCTGCACAACAAATAATTTGCTTAAAATGCTTAAATACACGTCTCAATAGGGGGAGATGACTAAATAAACCATCCAAGTTCGAGTTGGACTCGCGAAGGGTTCCGAACCGTCTATTGGGTAATAGCAGCAAATACATATCATAATTATAGACAAATATCGAGCAAAAAAAAATCACGTTTGATGTATGGGAGCCGATGGATGGAGGGATGTTTGATACTTCATCACGTAAAAACCGCTGAACAGATTTTAATGAAATTTTACAATAACTTAGCTTGGACATCAGAATAACACATAGGCTATAAAATTTGTAGATATTTCGTGTTTTTTCCAAGACATGACGATAAATGCGTACGAAGTCGCGGACAGCCTCTAGTAGTATCATATAGGTACACGAAATTACAAAATAAAGTATTTCATAAGCCAACTTTCCACGATAAATCAACTTACCGATCAGTCGCAGCGTTGTAACAATAGTTCGGAAGTAGATCGTAGTTTAGTTCCCAGAACACATGTAGCGTGACTCTACCGTAGGGCGCGAGGACGCCGTGGTCGGACTCACGGAGTATCGCCTCGAAGTCATCCAAAGATAAATACCTCGAGAGAAGTTTGTGACAGAGACGGTTCACCGAGATCAGGCCTTCTAATTCCTGAGGGGAGGAAGGGAGGTTTAAAATATCGCAGTAAGCGCCGGCGCACATGTTAAAGGAGAGTAGCGCAGAGCATTTTTAATTGTCATATTATTATCGACATTGTTCTCTCATTAGAATAATATTCAAAATCTGTTAACACAACAAATGAGCATCGAAGTGACTAAATGCGGATGTTGTGTCAACTTATTTTGAATTTTATTTGAATGAGAAAAATGTCGATGATAATATGACAATCAAAAATGTTCTGCGCTGCGCTCCGTCAGGTGTGCGCCAGCTCTTATGCTACATATATTATAAATTTCTACTCGCTACTAATATTGTAGTGAGCGGTAGCATAGTTGGTAGAACGCCCGCCTCCAATCTTGGAGACGCGGTTTCGATCTAACCTGTACCTCTGAGATTTATTCGATTACCACTCGCTAACGGTGAAGGAAAACATGAAGAAACCTGCATACACTAGAGAAGAAATTCGAAGGTGTATGTGAAATCCGCCAGCGTTTGGTCCAGCGTGGTGGATTGCGGCCTAATCACTCTTGTATGAGAGTAAGGTGTGTCAAATAAATTATTATACTTACAATGACGCCAGTAATATCGCCCGCTTCAAACTTAGCTACCGCCGCATCTAAGGCGCGATGCATATCCGCGTTTATACGCTGTGCCACCTGATAACAAAAAATGGTACCTATTATTACAGAAGTTAAGAGTCTTTTTTTACTTTATACTGCAGAGCTACCAAGTTATCTGCGAACCGGCCGTTATTGTAACTACGGCCACTAATACGGAAATGTCAAATTACAGAACTGCTGCGATTGGTAGAAATACAATTTTGTATTACTACTAGCGCTGCCGTTCAGTTCACAGATAAGTTGGTCTGCGTGTACTGTAATGTTTAACGTTGTCATGTCAAACTACCATCCGTAAACCGACTTTACAGACAATTTTTTTTACTATTTTTTTACGTGTTTAACCTTGAACCTGTACGTACCAATGCACACAGGTCGACGTGGCGGCCCAGCAGCGATACGTGTCGCTGTCGCAGCAACGACGCGTACCGCCCTGCTCCCGCGGTGGTGCTGGCGCCGCGCGCCGCGCACTCCGCTCGGTACCGCTTGTCTAGCAGCATGCTGGGGGGGAATTACATTCATTAAATGTAACAGAAAGGAGGTATAAAGCTGAAACACAGCGATAGTCCTCATGAAACTGAACAACTTTTCCCAGGGAACATGGGTAGTGACTCAAAATAAAAATTTGGCCTCCCCATACAAAATGTCCGATCAGCTGATCGAGTAAGAATAGACGACCCAAAATTTTTTTTCGAGTTACGATTACGACCCATGTTCCGTGGGGAAAGTTGTTCAGTTTCATGAGGACTATCGCTGTGTTTCGGCATTATACCTCCTTTTTGTTACACCGTGTATAGGGTAGTTAAGTTAGTGAACGATAGAAAAAGATATGCATCTACTCGTGATAATAAACAACTTTTACTATGGGATAAGTTAGAAATCATACAAAAAAAAATGTTACCCCATACTATCAGCTGGTGAATTTTGTATGGGGAATTCAAAATTTTTTGAATGATTTCGACCTTGGTCCCATAGTAAAAGTTGCTGGTTATTACGAGTACATACATATCCTTTTCTATCGTTCACTAATTTAAAGTCACCCTGTATACTAGGGGCTGCCCGCGCCTTCGTACGCATTTATCGTCCCATCTTGGAAAAAAACATGATATCTTAAAATTATATAGCCTATGAGTTATTCTGATGACCTACAATAATGCCAAGTTTCAATAAAAATCTCACTGTAAATACAAATCTAACGACACTTCTCAATCTAAAATCCATCAAGCTGTTTAGGCTGTAGAACGTGTCAAAGAATTATACATGCATACAAACATACATAGGTAACATAACCCTCCTTCTGGCGCAGTCGGGTAAGAACGGGTTAAAAACAGGTTCTTTAACTAGTACTACTTATCTTATTAATTAAGAGACACTAACTGAACAATTAACTTTCTTTTTTCGAATAAACGAGTACGAATTTAAATATTTCATTATATTATTATCTATGCGACCTCGTTTTTTTGTATTTATTTAGTTGTTACTGAATAAAAAGTACATTAAACATAATTCCACATCGTCATTATTTAATTTAATTTAAAAGTTACACTCTCGCCGGTGGAGCGTTCGCCATCTAGGCCTATCTTCTGCCAGTGCTTTAACTTCTTGATAACTCTCTTCCCCTCAATCTTTCCTTCACATGTAATTGTGAAATTATATAAATATTTTAAGTGCTTTTATTATTATTATGCCTTTTCACTGCATATTTATAATTATTAAAAATTGAATTTGTGTTCTACGTCTAGTGCCGAAACATTGACATTATTACTTATATATTTATTTATGTTATAGAGTTGTTACTTTTTATTTTATTTTGTGTTATTTTATCAATTGTAATTTTATTTTATTTTGTTTTTGTATTAACTAATCGTTATCAACTCATATATGTCCCCACCGAGGGGCACGAGCCTACTCTCATACAGAGTGATTAGGCCGTAATCCACCACGCTGGCCAAGTGCGGGTTGGCGGATTTCACATACACCTTCGAATTTCTCCTCTGGTGTATGTAGGTTTTTGTATTAACTGGGAATAAATATTCACTTAACAAACATTTATAATATTAATAGAATGTACCTTCGCTGGGGTATAGTTACAGCTGGCAAAATCTGTCACGATTATGTAACAGCTTTCAATTCATACTCAGCTAGAGGCTGTCAGAGGATCGTAGCCATTGCCTCAATGGATAAAAACAGAGCTGAAGACTTCGCTACAAGACATAATATAGCTAATGTGTTTGATTCTTACCAAGCTATGGCGACAAGCAATGATATAGGTATGTATTGGTTATTATTAATTATACAGGGCGACTTTAAATTAGTGAACGATAGAAAAGGATATGCATGTACTCGTGATAACAAATAACTTTTACTATGGAGCCAAGTTCGAAATCTTGAAAAAAAAATTATTCCCCCATACTATCAGCTGGTACATTTTGTATGGGGAGTTCAAAATTTTTTGAATGATTTCGACCTTGGTCCCATAGTAAAAGTTGTTTGTTATCACGAGTACATGCATATCCTTTTCTCATCATCATATATTTAAGAGCCAGGCTCTTGTCGGTGGAGTAATCGCCATCTTCACCTTTTCTATCGTTCACTAATTTAAAGTCGCCTGTATAAATTATATACTTAGATAGAGAGAGTACCCTAAGCCGACGGGCATGTATGAGGCGACTGATGAGTGTGGTGTGGATGAGGCGAAAGAGGTGTGTTTGGATCGTAGCAAGTGGTCTCTGCCTACCTCAATGGGAGAGAGGCGTGACGGATATGTATGTAGATAGAAACATAAAAAAACCCATACATTTGACACTATCAGCAGTTAAAGTATGGGAGTTCGAAAATTTTAAAATGATTTCAAACTTGTTCCCATAGTTAAAGTTGTTTGTTATTACGATTACATGGAACATTCTCCGGATGAGAATAATAACGGAAATTGTTCTCCTCGTCATTATGCTTTTCGAAAAACTTGTCATCTTGTTATGCGCAAGCGTTTCTTGAAAAATGATTTTATTATTGTAGATGTACACAGAATCGCCATACAACTTCGTGAAATAAAGAACTACAATACATTTTCACAGGATATATAACTAAAAATGATAATGACGTTTAACGGTCGTCATTCTTATTGGGCATTTTTGTCCAACATGCATATTCATTTAGATCGTTCACTAATTAAAAGTCACCCTAAAGAATAGAACATTAACATGTTTATAAGGAATCAATTTTTTTGAGCTGTTATTTAAATAGCATACTAAAAATGTGGAGTGGTAAGCTTAGTGAGCCATTATTGGAACACTTCATGGGCGTGTTGGTTCGACCGGTGGCTTGCACAAGATAGTACCTAGCATATTGCACTGATCGGATAAATGGCCCTGATATCTACAAATACAATAAAATCTTTATGTTATGTTATTTAAGTAGAGTAAGACTAACCTAGGATAGTTTAGACTAAATATTTAATTGAAATACATACCAACTAACATAAATTGTATCTCTGTTGTCTGAATAAATGAAATTTTATTATTATTATTTATTATTATTAAATATTCGAGCTGTTATTATGATCAGTTAAAATAACATATTGAGCAGTTATTTAATTTAATGGCTATTTATAATACTTACCTACATAGAAAGATAGAAATACTTTATTGCGCACAAATAAATACAGACAAAACTTAAAACTATAGCAATGTGCGCAAAGGTGGCCTTATCACTAAAAGTGATCTCTTCCAGACAACCTTAGACACACCTTCCAACATAATGGGGATGATGACTACATTCTCAAATTCAAAAAATAATTTGTCCGCCTTTTAGGCTATTAAAAAATATTTGAAACACATTTTTACCTGATCAAATACATAAATAAATACAAAGATACAGAGCATCAAAGTTACGGAGTGGGGGGTATTGACGTCACTCCTACGTAAAAATCGTACTAAGGTGTGACGTCTTGAGTAACTTTAACCCAGTGCATCTGTGTCATTTTTAGTTTAAGAGAAAAAAGAAAAAATACGTGTCGAATATTTTAATAATGTTATGATAATAAGATAATCTATGTGATGGACTAAAAACATTTTTTAGTCATCATTTCTATTATATTTTCAGATATAGCATACATAGGAGCAATAAATACGCAACATTTCGAACTATCCAAGCTGTTTTTAGAAAACGGCAAACACGTGTTATGCGAGAAGCCATTATGTATGAACGCGAACCAAGTCGCAAGTCTCATCAACTTATCACGTAAAAATAAACTGTATTTAATGGAGGGAATATGGTCTAGATTCGCCCCAGCTTACGTTACTTTGGAAAAATTAATAAATAATGGGAAATTAGGTGACGTGAAACTTTTACAAGTGAATTTTGGGAAATCCATAGCCGATATGGATAGAATTAGGTAAGTACCTAATAGGGATGATGACTACATTTAAAAAATTCAAAAAATAATTAGTCCGTCTTTTAGGCTATTAAAAAATATTTAAAACACATTTTTTACCTGATCAAATACATAAATAAATACAAAGATACAGAGCATCAAAGTTACGGGGGGTATTGACGTCACTCCTAGGTAAAAATCGTACCTAGGCGTGACGTCATGAGCAACTTTAACCCAGTGTATCTTTGTCATTTTTAGTTTAAGAGAAAAAAGAAAAAATACGTGTCGAATATTTTTAAATAATCTATGTGATGGACTAAAAATTTTTTTTACTCATCATGTTTTATTAAATAGACATAGGTTTATCTGTCAGTTAAATTTTACTTATATGTGATGAAACGGGCACTCAGAATTGTAAAACTTTATTTAAAAAGAGCAACCCAACAGAGTTTCTTGCTAGATTCTTCTCTGAGGAAAACTTTTACGATGCGAATCTAGCGTTAATGTATAATCTACAATATTGCTAAGTTTCATCAAAATCTATTCAGTAGTTTTTGCGTGAAACAAACATCCTCGAATCCATACATTTTCACATACATCCGTAGGCACAAAAATTTACATTTACAGTGCTACAAGGATCTTTTGGCACGTAGCGGAAATCGGAACTAACGATATCATCTTGTAAATTGTCATTATTTTGAGGTATTTATGCACCACCCACGCCCTTCTGACAATGTCACTCAAGTGCCAATAGATCCTTGTAGCATTGTATAATATTAGTAGGATCTGCGTGCCTGGTCTGGGGCAAAATGGCTACCTTTTTGTATGGAATTTCTTATCGTTTGGCAGGTCATCTACCAAGAAAACTATGAAAAACTTGCGCCAACCTTGGCACGCTGTCATAAACTCATTTGTATATGAAAAAAAAAATGTGGCACCTTCTTATATAGGATGTAATTTGTAATATTTTTTTACAGAAAGAAAGCTCTCGGCGGCGGCGCAACCCTATGTCTTGGTGTATATGTGCTACAATTAGCTCAATTCATCTTTAAAGAGGCGCCAATAAATGTGACAGCTCGAGGCGAATTACAAGATGGCGTCGATATCACAGATCGTATTATACTCGAATATTCAGGCGGGAGACGCGCAATTTTAAATATAAACGCTAAAATGAAACTTTGCAATGACGCTACTATTTTTGGCAGTAAAGGACGGGTTACGGTATTATCTTTTTTTAGCCTATTCCGTCCCACTGCTGGGCAAAAGCCTCTCCCTTCTCCACCGATTTCTGTCAGTGACTGCTTCCCACCAATCTTTTTATAGAGTTTTAATCGCTAATATATTATATATTTGTCATGAAATTTTAGGGTTCCGTGCCCAAAGGGTTGAAGCGGCTGTACGTCTGTCCGTCCGTCCGTCTGTCTCCAGGCTGTATCTCATGAACCGTTATAGCTAGAGCGTTGAAATCTTCACAAATTATGTATTTTGTTGTTGCCGCTATAACAACAAATAACTAAAAATAAAAAAATAATAGATAATAATTAAAGGGGACTACCATACAACAAACGTGTCTTTTTGGCTTTATTTGCAATATTGCCAAGTTACATCAAAATCTGTACAGTGGTTTTTGCGTGAAAGAGTAACAAACATCCATCCATCGACATTTATAATTTAAGTAGAATAAAATTGTTACAGCTACAAGATCCCTTTCACTTCCCTACAGAATTGGTTCATGTAGATGGATCAGTGGAAAGCTTTCCTCTGCATACTTCGCACCTTGATTACAACTATTTAAACAGTGCCGGATTGGTATATCAGGTTTTAGAAGTAGCTAAGTGTATTCAGAAAGGTCAGTGAAGATCATTTAAATTATTTCTTGCCCATTTCACCACCTACAGATAAAATTTAACTGACAGATAATGGCCAGAATTAAAAATTTATGTAAAACTTAAACTACTCATACTGTGATATTGATGTAAATTACTGTGATAACAAGTTAAGTACTAGCATGTAACTGTATAAGTGTGTTCATTTAAAAAAATATATATATTGAACATAACGTAGGGCCCTGTGCCGAAGGTTTCTTGCCGTCTTCTTCCTCTCGGCTATACAGGTACTGAACCGGCAGTAGTTTTAGATCAAAAAAGTGACACCAAAAAAGTGTAATGAATTTTGCCTATTTTTGAATAAACACTTTTCATTTCAATGGGATATGAGATTTGTATTGATAGATACTATAGATACTGTTTATTTAAAACATTATTTTTATGATTCCGTATCTAAAGGGTGAAAACGAGACCCTATTACTAAGACTCGACTGTCTTTCTGTCCGTCCGTCTTTCCGTCTGTCACCAGGCTGTATCTCGTGAACCGTTATAGCTAGAGCGTTGAAATTTTCACAAATGATGTATTACCGTTACCACTATAACAAAACAAATTAATAATTTAGGGGGTCTCCCGTACAACAAACGTGTTTTTGCCTTTTTTTTGTTACGGAACCCTTCGCGCGTGTGTTCGACTCGCACTTGGCGGTTTCTATTTGACTTCTAAAAACCCCCATTGCTTCCAGGTCTCCTAGAGAGTCCAAGGATGAGTCATGAAGATAGTCTAACGCTGGCTAGACTTGAAGATGAAGTGAGAAGACAAGTCGGGGTACAATACGATGTTGATTATATTCAATATCCTTAATTTGACTTAATATACTTTCTTGCTTTTAAATATGCTTTGTGCTTATGTTTGATTGATTATGCGATTTTCGTGTAAATAAGAATTTGTTCAGAAAATAAAGTTTTATTAAGTTTTGTGTTTGTTATGAACAAATCGTATATACAATTGATTTATTTAATTGATGATTGAATAACTGAATTGATTGATTGTATTGATTGATGGAATATATTGACGAAATTATAAAGTATGTCAAACGTATCACGATTAAATCGGGGACTTGATAAAGAAAGGCCTAGTTAACATTATCCTAAACCGACGTACGTGGTTTAGTTCGTTAATTGATTGGTTGAGTTGATTGATTGATTGAATAGATTTATTGAATAGATTGATTGAATTGATCTATTGAATTGATTGATTTATTGATTGTTTTAGATTGATTATTTGAATTAATTGATGGAATTTATTGATTGATTGAATTTATTGATTTGTCAAAAATACTGTATTTTTTACCGAAACTCCAATTTAATCACAAAAAACAAACATAGACATATCTTACCTAGCAGCCAACTGCTTATAATGCGCATAGACTTGTTCGGACAACTTGTAGACGAACTGATCGAAGCACAGGTTGACCTCCGCCTCTACCTCGTCATACAGAAACTGTTTACGGAACACTGTTAGCGCGTACTGTGCCGAATCGTTGTATAGATCTAATGGATATAGCACGTACCTGAAAGAAAAAGGTATATTGTGTTTATTTATTGGAAAACCAACAGCTTCAATATACAAAATAGAAAACTATAAATTAACAAACGAGCCAATTACAGGTTTTCACAAATAGAAACATAATAAGGTATTGACAAAGCACTTATGCATTGATTGTGTGTGTAGTAACATAAACACGCACGCACCTACACGTCATAGTTGTTATTGATTGTATTATTGTATTAGCTACAATATTGCCAAGTTTCATCAAAATCAGTTCAGTAGTTTTTGCGTGCTAGTAACAAACATCACGCAAAAAACTTATGGTATTCACACACCAAAGTCACAGGCTTTTTTGACAGCTGCCATTCGTATGACGTAAAGCCGCCGGGCTAGGCCGGAGGCATGCCGGCGGGTTTGGTGTGTTAGCATTACATCCATCCATCGGCACAAATATTGACATTCTGCTAATATTATAAACGTCTAAGTTTAATTTCTCATGTACGGATTGAATCGATTACCACTCGATTCAAACACAACATTCGCATGTAGTCTCTCCGATGCTCATTTGTTGTGTTAACTGATTTTGAAAATTATTCTAATGAGAACAATGTCGATAATAATATGACAATCAAAAATGCTCTGCGGTGCGTCAGGTGTGCACCAGCTAAGATGTACTTACTCCATCATAGCAGGCTCCTTACTCTTCAGGATATGATCCGTCAAGATCCAAGGCATGGACATTTCAATAGGGAACTGTATGCGTTTCTCCATGGTGATCAAATCATTGCATTCCTCATTATGCTGATGACGTACAGTACACTTGTTCACTTTGCGGCCCATCGTCATTTCTAAGTAGAACTCTCGGTACCATAGTTGGGAAAGATCGCAGCATTTCTGGAGGGAATCTGAGAAGAAATATAGAAGAAACATTGTAGACTCGGAAAAAAAATGATAGAAAATAATACGGTTACATTGTCATTGGCATAGCAAAATTTTCTGTCTTACTTTGCTAAAAGTTCCCAGCCAAATTAACTTTGACCTGACATGACCTTGACCTAACCTCGACCCCACCTCAATCTCACCTAAAAGGATAAGCTATGGCACCGCGTACTAAGTCTTATAAATTATTTTAAATGCTTCTAACTTTAATGTCGCTTTGACCCGACTTTGACCTTGACCTGACCTCACCTGACAGATTAAGCAGCGCCCCCCAGTACTTGCTCTGCGTGTGGAAGTTCTCCAACTGCTGGAGAGTGTTCGCCTCCAGGTCCTTGCGGAGAGTGCGCCGCCCCCCGGATTTGTCCGAGATTAGCGCCTCAAGTTGGGTTCGGATCATGTAGAGTTGAGTCGATGAGGGACCTGAAAGAATAAAAATTTAATAATCTACTATAAATATTTATAATATTTTTAGTTTTTACCATATTTCTCAGAGGGTAACTATTTAATCTAGTCATATGTTTATTTAGTCCAACATAGAATAAAATAATTTTCCTAGTCTAAGGGCCTGTTTCACCACTTATACAGGGTGTAACAGAAAGGGTATATAAAGTCGAAACACAGCGATAGTCCTCATGAAACTGAACAACTTTCCCCAAGGAAAAAGGGTCGTAACTCGAAAAAAAAATTTCGCCTCCCCATACAAAATGCCCGATCAGCTGATCGAGTAAGTATGGGCGATCCAAAAAAAATTTTCGAGTTACGACCCATGTTCCTTGGGGAAAGTTGTTCAGTTTCATGAGGACTATCGCTGTGTTTCGGCTTTATATACCCTTTCTGTTACACCCTGTATAGGGTGACTTTAAATTAGTGAACGATAGAAAAGGATATGCATGTACTCGTGATAATAAACAACTTTTACTATGGGACCAAGGTCAAAATTTTTCAAAAAAAATTAAGCTCCTTATACAAAACGCATCAGCTGATAGTATGGGGGAACAATTTTTTTTATTTATTTCGGCCTTGGTCCCATAGTAAAAGTTGTTTGTTATCACAAGTACATGCATATCCTTTTCTATCGTCCACTAATTTAAAGTCACCCTATAGATATATTTTAATTGACAGATCAACCTATGTCTATTTCATAAAAGATGACGTTTTAGACAGTGACAGGAATAAAATATTTGTCAGTTAAATTTTATCTGTAAGTGTTAAACAATTACATTAAAGGTCGCAGTTCAATGACCCTTACTTCATTATGTTGACCTAGTCTTATTACCGTCGACCTCAACTTAATTCCGCTGACCTTGACCTCAACATCAAATGTCATTGACCTCGCTAACTCACCGACATTCCTGCGCGGCACTTTGATCGTGAAACTAGCCTCGCCATCCTTCTTTCCTCGCAATACCGGGTCCTGTTGTGGCTCGCAACCGCGGGCCCAGTCACCGCACGTCTCTCGAACTGATACTATTATACTGAAAATAATATTAATGAATGTGAGTGATAACCTAATTGGCCTGCCTTCAATCTAATGCTATCTACACACCAACGCCGCCGGCTTTTTTTACAGCTGCCATTCGTACGACGTAACGCCGCCGGGCTTGGCCGGAGGCATGCCGGCGGCTTTGGTGTGTAGATAGCATTAGAGACGCGGTTTTGATCTAACCTACAGTGCTACAAAGATCTATTGGCACTTGAGTCACATTGTCAGGAGGGCGTGGGTGGTGAATAAATAACTCAAAATAATGACAATTTACAAGATGATATCGTTAGTTCCGATTTCCGCCACGTACCAAAAGATCCTTGTAGCAATGTATGTAGCAGAACTCATCTTACCTTCTGATCAAATCCTTTTTATTCTTAATAGCCTTCCTCAACGGTTCCCTGAGCACCAGCTGAACGAAGTCCTGCAGCTCAGCGTAGATGGACCGTCGTGCAGCATCAGCGAAGACTGTCTCCATCCTCGCCATGAGGACCTGGAGCCCCTTGATCATGGCTATCACTTCTATCATAGCGTATTTTTCTTCTGATGTGTAGTTGTAGCGGGTAGCCTGGGGACATTGGAAGAATCTTTAGTTATAGGTCGCGCCACGTAAAAAGAACGCTGGAAGCGAATGGAAGGGATGAGTTCGTGCATGGGTACAGGCGCACGAAAGTACTAGGGCTATTTATTCTCTTAGGGGTTGTTATTTAGTTCTTTTATTTTTTCCGAGATATTGGAAGACGGTAAGGAATTCGGAATCTTTTGAGCTTTTCACAACAGGCATGATAAATAAAATAAAAAATTCTAGTCTACCACATAGATTATTTTAAAATATTCGACACGTATTTTTCCTTATTTTTTTTTAACTAAAAATGACACAGATACACTGGGTTAAAGTTGCTCATGACGTACGATTTTTACCGAGGAGTGACGTCAATACCCCCCACTCCGTAACTTTGATGCTCTGTATCTTTGTATTTATTATTTATGTATTTGATCAGGTAAAAAACGTGTTTCAAATTTTTTTTAATAGCCTAAAAGACGAACTAATTATTTTTTGAATTTTCGAATGTAGTCATCATTCCCATTATGACGATGTTTTTGGGAAGCCAATCGTTGGCGTATTTTCTAGCACTTTGGAAACTAACCCGCTCATACTCCTCAGCATCAGGCGGACACCTGGCGTTGACGGTGTGGTCTGTGGGATGCAGCAGCTTCCAGGAGCACAGCTCTGTCAGCACGGAGCACCAGGATGACAGGAGCTGGAGACCACGCAGGCAGAGCTCCGTCACTGCCTTGTTCTCTGCGTCCGACCCGGCCTCTTTGAATGTTGTTGTTACCTTGGAAGAAAACAAAATGTGTTGATGTATTTATTTTCGTTAAAAAAATGTTGTTAGCCCATATATGTCCCCACCGAGGGGCACGAGCCTAGTCACATACAGAGTGATTAAGCCGTAATCCACCACGCTGGCCAAGTGCGGGTTGGCGGATTTCACATACGCCTTTGAATTTCTTCTTTGGCGTATGCAGGTTTCCTCACGATGTTTTCCTTCACCGTTAGCAAGTGGTAATCGAATAGATTGATCCGTACATGAGAAATAAACTCATGTACAGATCATGCAGCATGAGTAAAACAAGTAGGTCGGGAGCGCTCGCCACCCGTCGAAAGCGAGAGAGAGAGTTGAATAACCTTTGCGTTAGAGCGCGCTATTAATAATGAAATTCTTGATTAAAAATGAGTTCAAAAAAAATTTTTTTTTCGTTGAATCTTTTCTACATCACTAACACTATACCTGGTTAAAAGGAAAGTAATACTTTTCCTAACACCCTGTATAGGGTGACTTTTAATTAGTGAACGATAGAAAAGGATATGCATGTACTGGTGATAACAAACAACTTTTACTATGGGACCAAGGTCGAAATCTGAGACTAAGTTTCCTCCTTAGGGCTAAAACATAAATTCACGACACGACGCGACACGACGTCGTGGATTTTCATGATGCGACGTCGTGTCGTGAATTTATGTTTTGGCCCTTAGCCATACATAGGCTACATTATTTTAAGGAACTATAGGTACATACCTCGTTGCTGTACCGCGCCAACTCCGAGATGTAATTTTGATGCTCCTCCCGGATCTGAGGCAGGTGGACCATCAGGTCAGCTTGGGGCGACAGCGGTGTGGGGCTTGAAGACAGGGGCCATCTGTGGATGAAGAATGTGGCTTATTTACGATGGAATAAGGTTCATTCTCGAATAACTGATAAGATGATTTTCCTGTCTAATATTATAAATGTGGAAGTAAAAAACTTTAGTGATGTTTGAGCAAAAACCACTGAACAGATTTGTATGAAACTTTTCAATATTGTAGCTTACACATTAGGATAAAACATAGCAACTGAAACGCAACTGTAACTCCTAGTTACCTTTGAGTTGTATCTAAGTTTCTGCTATAGACTGCTATAGAAAACCACACACGACACGTCGCAACTAATCTGAAACGTTTCAAACTAGTTGCATCGTGTGTGGTTTTGTAAAAGAGTCTATAGCAGAAACTTAGATGCAACTCAAAAGTAACTAGCAGTTTCAGTTGCGTTTCCCCGTGTGTTTTGGGTCTTATGCCATATCTTCATATCTTGTATGTCAATAAATGCGTATATGTCAATAAGTAGAATGACTTACTTGCTCGGATCATAGTGTTTCGATCTCTTAATGTAATTGAACGGAGCTATCTGCATGTCACCAAATAGAGGTACCACTTCCAAATTCTGTAAACAAAGCATATTTATTTTATAAACATTACGTATAATGCTATCTACACGTTCACACCAAAGCCCCGCGGCTTTACGTCATACGAATGACAGCTGTCAAAAAAGCCGGCGGCTTTGGTGTGTAGATACCATAAGGCCGTGTTTAAACCAAAGTGACTTTAAGCCGCCGAATGTGAGCATGCTTACTGTGAGCTCCAGTGTAAACGTGAACGTAAACGGCATTTTTCGTTCACTATGCTGATAATACGCTTACAGCTTACAGCTACGTAGTAAATCAACGTCCGCGGAGTATAATGACGTACTATAATAATCAGCCGCCGAATGTCAGCGTCTACGCATAGCGTAATAACGTATTGTCGGTTATATGTGAACGAATAAGTGAATATCTATGGAAATACAATAAACTGCGTTACGCTCGCTCACTTTCGGCGGCTTACAGTCAGTTTGGTGTGAACACGGCCTAAGAAAAAATCATATAATTAACTTGGTGATTGATTTTGGCAGTTAAAAAGGGTTTTGGCTGGAAATGAGTTTGGACTGTATCATATATTAACCTCTTACATCCCACTGACCCAGTATAAACCCAGACACAATATTTTTTTTTTTCTTTTGTTTTTTTTTGGGATGTGAAAGATTAATAATTTATCAATAAAATGAAAATAAAAGCTTACCTTAAAGATTCTATCAATGCGATCCAACCTCAACTTTTTCTTCTGATCCAAACGGTTGATGTTGCACACTTCAGAGTCCATTAGGAACAGACCAAAACCCATTACCTGAAACAAACAAATATTAAGATTTCACGCAAATATATAGGGTGACTTTAAATTAGTAAACGATAGAAAAGGATATGCATGTACTCGTGATAACAAACAACTTTTACTATGGAACCAAGGTCGAAATCGTTCAAAAATTTTTGAACTCCCCATACAAAACGCATCAACTGATAGTATGGGGGAACAATTTTTTTTTCGTGATCTGGAACTTGGTCCCATAGTAAAAGTTGTTTGTTATTACGAGTACATGCATATCCTTTTCTATCGTTCACTAATTTAAAGTCACCTTGTATACAATACACTTTTTAGAAGGTTTTGTAGAAATTATCAATGTTTTGAGCAGCTTAAAATTCGAGAACGTTCATGAACAAGTGTGTTTAGTAAAGGGCCATAAAAATGCACATCGGCAAACATCGCGTTTTCAAATACAAACGAATACATAATTCCATGTACTTACATCAATTTTATTAGATTAATCGTTCATCAAAATGACATGGAACATATTTGTATGGAGTCTGGTATAGTAAAAAAAAGGGTATCAATTAAAATTTTCAAAGTCCTATATCTCCGAAAGTATATCACTTTTGGCAATTATTCAAAATACTATCGTTTTATAATATTTTTCTCTATCGATTGACGTAAGTTTCATCAGTGGCCGCCAAATTTTTTTTGGGATACCCTTTTTTTTTACTATACCAATTAGGTTCGATGCTCTTTAGAACTAATTACTTTATTGTTGCACTCTCTCGCATTTGAACCGCGACTGACAAAACAAACGTCATGCTAGCTTAGCATGGCACTCCGTGACAAGACGTTGCCATGCGTTTGTCACGCTTGCGTCTCTGTCTATAGTTTTAAATGTGATAAGGAAAGCATACGTGAGATAATTGTCGCGGCACGCCATGCTATACCTTATGGTGTGTGCGACATAGATATCGAAGTCGGAATTAACCGATTGCTTTCCGAAAATCGATGTGCATAAATATGTGTTTCATGCTAGCTTAGCATACACTCCGTGACAAGACGTTGTAATGGGTTTATCACGCTTACGTCTCTGTCCATAGTTTTAAATGTGATAAGGACAGCATGACGTGAGATAATTGTCGCGGTACGTATGCTAAGCCTCCGGACCTACTACTAGGCAGGAAGACCTAGCTACCCGTAGGAAAGGGAATTCTAGTTTGGGGTCTAGACATTCATATAATAAAGTACTCTCTTATATAAGTGAATAGGCATGATGACTAAAAAAAATTTTTTTTAGTCTATCACATAGATTATTTTAAAATGTTCGACACGTATTTTTTTTTTCTCTACTAAAAATGACAAAGATACACTGGGTTAAAGTTGCTCGTGACGGCAAAACCCCCCACTCCGTAACTTTGATGCTCTGTATCTTTGTATTAATTTATGTATTTGATCAGATAAAAAATGTGTTTCAAATATTTTTTAATAGTCTAAAAGACGGACTAATTATTTTTTGAATTTTCGAATGTAGTCATCATCCCAATTGTAGTCTAGCTCATAGTTTTCATCATGAGGTTTATTCTAACAGATTAGGATTTGTTATGTATGTTTAATAAATAAGTATAAACAATCTCACCTTAACAAGCATATGTTTCTCTGAAGGCGTCAGATACATTTTGTTCTCGTACATATGAACGCAGATGTTGACTACATCACATAGAAGTTCCTCGTAACCTGCACAGAGAATACATACATACATATCTAATACCTCTCTCTCCCATCGGACACAGAGACCACTTCCCTCCACTTCCTTATCAGCCCTTTTAACGTCCCCACTACAGACACACGAGCCTACTCTCATACGAGAGTGATTAGGCCGTAATACAGGGTGACTTTAAATTAGTAAACGATAGAAAAGGGTATTCATATACTCGTGATAAGAAACAACTTTTACTATGGGACCAAGGTCGAAATCGTTCAAAACATTTTGAACCTCCCATACAAAATGCACCAGCTGATAGTATGGGGGAACATTTTTTTTTTTTGTGATTTTGATCTTGATCTCATAGTAAAAGTTGTTTGTTATCCCGAGTACATGCATATCCTTTTCTATCGTTCACTAATTTAAAGTCACCTTGTATACATCTCCGAATTTCTTCTCTAGTGTATGTAGATTTCCTTACGATGTTTCTCTTCTCTGTTCTTCCTATTAGGATAATAATTATTATAATTATTAGTAGGAACTAATAATTATAAATGTCAATGTTTGTGTCTATGATTGTATATGATATGTTCTTTAAAAAGAGCAACCTCTGGAGTTTCTTGCTGGCTTCTTCTCTGGGGAATCTGCCTTCCGAAGTCAGCGTAGCTTCAGTCAGTTAATTTGCTTTTGCTTTTGTTAACTTGTTATATTTTTGTTTTATATTTCTGACGCATTCAAGTGTAATTTTGGGTTACCTACGAATTAATCTTTATTGAACT